>JAYESA010001112.1:0-62875 GCA_036927795.1 Iris macrosiphon | reverse complement strand
AACACTCTCTTCTTTTCTTTTCTGGCATAGAAAGTAATTCTTCACTTGCTTTCGCTAATGTCTCTCATATATATAGCTTTTTCTTAGTGTTAGATAAAAGCATTCATTAGTACATTAAACTTTGTAATTGTAAAAAGCAATACTAACAAATAGATATTGAAACACACCACCACCGTCACTTCCTAATATGTAATCTAACAAAAAAATACTAATCAAATTTAATAGTATTGCAGTCGCAGAGCATATTTTTTTTTTTAAAAGTTACGAAATTCATATCCCAAATAGCTGCAGAAGTGCATCATTGGCCTAATTGGTTCATGTATATGAACTCTACTCAAAACTATATTATTTTTCATGTTAATGACAGGGGTTCACTATATGTGGTTCCTAATATTTGTGCCCAATAATACCAATCTTTTCCTGTGGCCACATTTTGTTTGCGAAATCAGTACCTTAGAAAAAAAAAAAAAATTAATTTCTATTGGTGTTTTTTATTTTGCTTTGGGAGTTTTATTTTCACATTGAAAAACCACCAATGTGTATATCTGAATATATATCTTTGCTTAGTATTGTTATATGCACATGGGGTGATAGTCCATTGGATTGACCTTCCTAGAGGGATTAAGTGTGAATCTCGTTATGACAATCTTTATTTTGTCACCACCTTTGAAAAGTTTTCCTTATGAGGTAAGTCTCAAAGGGACTTAGCGACTAGAACTCGGACTCGGGTTCAATGACGCAAAGTGGCGTTTTGTTTGCGCACTTTGCACTTAGCAGTTGGAAAAATTGAGAAAAAGAAAAAATCGAGAGCACCAGCAGGACCTGCGGCAGCAGTTAGCATCATTCCAAAAGAATCTTCCGAGTGATCCGAAGGTGACCAAGAACGTTCCAGAAGTTCTCGTGTGAACTTTTTGGATCCTAGGAACAGATCGTTGTATAGCGTGAATTTTGCCTTGAGCTATGATGGTTTTGATTATCCCAACAAGGGTTCCCTTCTTTGTTTTTCTGTTCTTGTTTCCGTTTTTCTCGGTGTAGCGTCTGCGGACGTAAAGAGAAGAACAATTTTCTGATTTTTTTTTTTTTTTTTTTTTTTTTACATCTTTCTTTCCACCGAATTGGAAATTTAGTTTCCCTTTTTCCAATAAGGGTTCGAATCGTAATCATTTTCACGAAAGTCTTTCCTGAGAATTGTCTAAAATGGAAGTTGTACCTAATCCTGTTATCCAATTTCCAATATAACTTCGGTTGGTTGGAACTGGAAATCAAAATGGACGTCTATATATCACTAGGGGGAGTTTGGTGTTGAAGAATGATCACTTCACTTATACGGGGTTTTAGCTAAATGGAATCTCAAACAACAAAAACAACAACAAATTATATATAGTTCATCAATCATATCATTACTATATATCTTTATAATTGTGCAATACAAAAAAGAAGAGAGATCAGATTATATATATATATATATATATATATATATATATATATATATATATATATAGATAGAGAGAGAGAGAAAATAAGGGGGGGGTGAGATGGCACCTCACTCTAAAAACAAAGGTGGCGGTGACGTGGCACAATCCCAACCACACATTTCATAATTGGCAATTTGCACTTAACCCCTTCCCCTCGTTGCACTTAACCCCTTCCCCTTCTCAACCACACAAACGAGGGGAAGGGGTTAAGTGCAAATTGCCAATTATGAAATGTGTGGTTGGGATTGTGCCACGTCACCGCCACCCTTGTTTTTAGAGTGAGGTGCCATCTCACCTCCCTTATTCTCTCTCTCTCTCTCTCTCTCTCTCTATATATATATATATATATATATATATATATATATATATATACACACACACACCCCGCTCTTCTCTTATCCGTCGGATAGGGGACCCGCGTGCGCGTCAACGTTGGGCCAGCTCGATCCAACGGTCGGGAGCGACGGGGCTCCCGCGAGACTCCACGGAGGGGACTCCCGATCCGCTATATATATATATATATATATATATATATATATATATATATATATATATAAAGAAAAAATGGAATATGAGTCATAGTGATCATATTTCTACATGAGTCATATATATATATATATATATATATATATATATATATATATATATATATATATATATTAAGAAAAAATGGGATATGAGTCATAGTGCTCATATTTCTACATGAGTCATGCACATGTGGACCAATAGGAATAGATCGTGTAGTTGTGCACATGGGTGCACATGGGATGTAGGAGTCTATTGCTATTGGTCCACATGTACATGACTCATGTAGAAATATGTGCACTATGACTCATATCTCGTTTACCCATATATTAATGTAAACACCCGGGGTTTTTTTTCTAAAATTTTTAAAATGAAATTTTGGGTTTTTCGGTGATTTTTATTAATTAAAATCAATGTTCTTCAAAGGATTAATATTTTTGTGCATTATATTAAGAATTAAAATATTACAAAAATTATATTTTTGGGTGTATAATTAATTATTGGATGTTGTGTTATTTTTTGGAATTTATTGGACACAGAAACTATTTTTAAATAGCTAAATATCATTATTTTAATTAAACCAGACTAAACCCACTTGAACCCAACCCAACCCGAACCTAGCCGAACCCAACTAACCCAAACTGAACCCAACCGCCCTAACGCCACCCCCCCCCCCCCCCCGTCTACTCCGCCGGCCCACAATCCGCCCCGCCTCCGCCGCTCGACCCCGCCCATGACCCCACGACCCCCGGCGACCCTCACCCCCGCTCCACCGCATCTCCCCCTATATAAACCCCCTCCCGCGGCTCCTCCATCACCCTCAACTTCCCCGACCACCGACGAACCACCGCGACCGCCCTCGCCGACTTCTCCTTCACGCCGACGACTCCCACGACCTCCCCGAGCAGCCCTAGCAGCCGTCGTGCCCCGCAGTAGTCGCTACCGCCGGCGGCCAAGCATCGCCGTGCCGCCCCTGTCACAAAAATCAGTTGAGGTACCCGTCTTCTAGCTCACGTAACTCTCTGTACATATATTCTTATTTTGTTCTGTCGAATCATATGCGTAGACCACGTGACCCTCTTGAACCCCGTACAATTGGTTTGAGGTATCGTGTCCTGTATCGGTAGCAAACCGTGACGCAAAAACAGAAAAAAAATCCATATTTCTGTAATTCAGGAAACCATCCCGAACACACAAGTTCATGGCCATATTTCTTCCAACCTGTTTAATAATTTTGAATTCTGTTGAAACAGTAAATTTGACAACATAATCGATATTAAGATCATGTAATTAGTTTATTTTATTTTTTGTATGCTGTGTTTGATTCGCGGGTGAAATCGACCAAAAACTTGGTTTGTAAATCCCAAAATTTTTCCAAAATGGGGTACGTCCCGCTAAACGAGACGACTTTGTCGTGTGCGAATTGCACCAAAAGGTGTGTATCGTTAATACGGACATGTGAAATTTCGTAGAAGTTAATTTGGATGTGCGTGCACTCCGGAATCAACGCGTATCCATCAAAAATACCCTATAACGGGCCTGTTCTGAAACTCGTTGTAACTTCGTGTGTGCTTATCGTTTCGCAATGAAACTTACGTCATTGGATTCGTAGCGTTACGCTGGTCCTGTGATCCAAGTTTGGTTCGATTCTGAGAACGTTGACGAAACCCCGTATCGTATGCCCTACGGCTCCACTTGACGGACGATTTTGTGATCGGCTCATCGGAATTCAGTTATGGACATTCATTTGGGTTCTTATCATCGTTCTGGACTTGCAGACAATAAGTTTGACAAATTTGGAGAACTTTATCTCTGGCACGTCTTTCGGTGCAAAGTGGGCCACATGTGGACCCCGCTTTGACCAAAAACTATCAATTTTGTTCCTGTGTCCAAATTGGACTTATGGGTAGGCAATCCTAGCTATTTCATATCTTCAGAGAATGATGGTAATATTTTTTTCAGCATCCAGAGACGTTCCTGAAGATTTTACTGTTACCGGAGCAACTGTTGGAGTTCAAATCCCAAGCAAGTGTACCTTGCCAAACTTGTAATAGTTATCTAATATTGTTGCTTGAGTTATATATATATATATATATATATATATATATATATATATATATATATATATATATATATATATACTTCTGTGATGTATATATTCAACCTAGGACCGTGAGACGTTGCTTAGCGTCCGAACAAGATTCGGGTGTCGACGCTGTACGCGGAGTCGTATAACGTCACCTAGAGAGTTGATATTATGATCCTATATTTGCGTGCTTGCTTTATCAAGTACATCATACCATAGGACACTTGACAATATTCATGAGACGGAATCTTTTCTGAGTTATTCATGGTGATTCTGTATAGGCTTATAGGATTCGTGACATAGATCTTGCATATATATAGATATTATTATGACTCGCTGTACTAGCTAGAGGTCATGATCTTGCGTGTTATGGACATGAGATATCGTGGACATGAGATGTGTGATTACAATGGGTGGGGAGAGACACACAGGCTACAGGCTGATCATATATATATAACCTTATTATTGCGGTGCTTAAGTCTCTACACCCGAGCTTGGCCCATTACGTGTTATTACTGCTACCAGCTCCCCGACACAGAGCTTGTAGTGGTCTCAGCCTGAGTACTAGTGATGCTCTCATTTGCATATCACATAGCCGGTTACATAGTTTACCCTGTGGATATTTATTTTCATATACTACATTTATTTGGCTTGAGTTATTCATGTACCTTGCTATGTCCCCTGAGGACCTGGATCCAGATTATGTCCCCAGGTATAGCAGAGGAGATTTACCCCAAGGTATACGGGACAGGAGCTGACGTTGGAGCAGTACCAGCACCAGTGGACGAGGTGGTGCCAGAGGATTTCACCTGAGTATTTGCTTTATATACTCAGTTATTTCTGTTTCTAGTTTCTCTATTTCTTGTCTTGGATTATTATACCAAACTCGTTATCGGGTTATTCTCTAAGATATTTTATTGAGACTTGTTGATTTATATTTCATCTTGATTATTCTGATATTTGAACTGTGATTACCTTTTGTGGATGAGATTAGAACTACACTGTGACTTGTATCGTAGACCTTTATTATTGTGTTACAGCTTAAGTACACTCTAATGGGTCCATTAAATTGGATTTTTCTATTGGTGTGTGTTGCTGGCTATTGCCACGTGGCTAGTCCCTCGGTATTTTGGGACTGGGACATGACATGGTTTTTGTGGTGGCCAATCCAGGTATGAGCATTAAGGTCTTCGACTAAGGTCTACGACTATGGTCTATGACTAAGGTCAACGACAATGTCGCTTCGGTTTTAACTAAGGAACTGAGCAAGCATGCGATAAGGATAGGATAAGTTATAGGATCTCATCCACTTGATTGAATCGTTCTTGATCTTTATATCGGATTCAAAATAATTTCTTGACTTGCATCCTGCCTTGATTCCCCTGTGCGCCTTTTATAGTTTATTTTGGATGCAGAGTAATGGATCCACAAGCAAGCGACGAGACTCCAGCAGGAATACCACAAGTTGCAGTTGTCATCTACGATGATGGAGTGACACCAGTAGGTGGAGGTCTATCAGCACAACAAAGCAATCAAGCAGATCAGCACGCCTCAAGATTTTGGCGAGACGATATTCCACCATCGTTGCAGTTTACTCCACCGATGACTAATTTTTTACCAGGACAGCCTATGGATGGCCAGGAGATGTTCTAAATGTTCCACGCAGTGATGCGTTATCAGCACCGGAAGGATATCAGCCGAGGCCACCCTTGGCACCATGAGCAGCACTCTTCCAACAAGCCCAGCAACAGTAGAGGACACCACCACAGGGACGTGGACAGGCTTTTGTGATGACAGTAGAGGACGCACAGACTTGTGGAGTAGTGAATATGAGTAAGATTTAAGTTTTAGTATAGCTATATATTTCTAGTAATGCTTTAGCATGTGCCTGTTAGTTCCATTTCTAGAACTTGTTAGTCTAGATTAGTAACTGGTACCCCAGTTTTTGTAAGCTGTAGTTGATCCTTGCTCTAACCAAACTCTTTTACTCTTGAGTTACTTATCTCTCATTGCTTAGGAAAATATTTGTATTCCTTCCTTACGTGTTCTGCTTAACCGGCTCTCTTCCTCTCAATTTTTCCTTAATCATGATTCCTTATTCTTTGTGTCGTGCTTCAACAAATATGCCTTGCAACCGCGTCATCTCTTCTGACCGATTATGTTTTATTTTCTTAATTGTGAGGACGCAATTCTTTTAAGGTGGGTAGATTGTAAACACCAGGATTTTTTTTTCTAAAATTTTTAAAATAAAATTTTGGATTTTTCGGTAATTTTTATTAATTAAAATCAATGTTCTTCAAAGGATTAATATTTTTGTGCATTATATTAAGAATTAAAATATTACAAAAATTATATTTTTTGGTGTATAATTAATTATTGGATGTTGTGTAATTTTTCTAGAATTTATTGGGCTCAAAAACTATTTTTAAATAGCTAAAAACTATTATTTTAATTAAACCAGACTAAACCCACTTGAACCGAACCGTACCGAACCGAACCGAACCTAACCCGAACCGAACCCAACTAACCCAAACTGAACCCAACCGCCCTAACGGGTCGGGTCTGGACCCGACCCTCCTACCCGCCCCTAACCTAGAACCACGACCACCACGATTCCCCCCCTGCCTACTCCGCCAGCCCACAATCATCCCCACCTCTGCCGCTCGACCCCGTCCACGACCCCACGACCCTCGGCGACCCTCACCCCTGCTCCACCGCCTCTCCCCCTATATAAACCCCCACCCGCGGCTCCTCCACCACCCTCACAACCACCGCGACCGCCCCCGTGACTTCCCCGACCGTCGACGAACCACTGCGACGGCCCCCGCCGACTTTCCCTCTACGTCGAAGACTCCCACGACCACCCCGAGCAGCCCCAGCAGCCGCCATGCCCCGCAGCAGCTGCCGCCGCCGCCGGCCGAGCATCGTCGCGCCGCCCCTGTCACGAAAATCAGCTGAGGTACCCGTCTTCTAGCTCACGTAACTCTCTGTACATAGATCCGTATTTCGTTCTGTTGAATCCTATGCGTAGACCATGTGACCCTCTCGAACCCCGTATAATTGGTTCGAGGTATCGTGTCCTGTATCGGTCGCAAATTGTGACGCAAAAACAGGAAAAAAAATCCATATTTCTGTAATTTAAAAAATCGTCCCGAACGCACAAGTTCATGGCCGTATTTCTCCTAACCTGTTTAATAATTTTGAATTATGTTTGAACAGTAAATTCGACAACATAACCGAGATTAAGATCCTATAATTAGTTTATTTTATTTTGCTGTATGCTGTATTTTATTCGCGGGTAAAATCGACCAAAAACTTGGTTTGTAAATCCTATTTTTTTCCCGAAATAGGGTGCGTTCCGCTAAACGAGGCAACTTCGTCATGTGCAAATTAAACCAAATGGTGCGTATTATCAATACGGACGTGTGGAATTTCGCAGAAATTGATTTGGATGTGCGTGCACAGCGGAATCAACGCGTATCCATCGAAAATATCCCGTATCGGGCCTATTCTGAAACTCGTTGTAACTTCGTGTGTGCTTGTCATTTCGCAACGAAACTTACGCCATTGGATTCGTAGCGTTACGCTAGTCCTGTGACCCAAGTTTGGTTTGATTCTGAGAATGTTGACGAAATCCCGTATCGTGGATCCCACGACTCTACTTGACGGGCAATTTTATGATCGGCTCATCAGAATCCAGTTCTGTACATTTTGTTGGGTTCGTATCATCGTTCTGGACTTGTAGACACTAAGTTTGACGAATTTAGAAAATTTTGTCTCTGGCACATCTTTCGGTGTAAATTTGGCCACATGTGGACTCCGCTTTGACCAGAAACTGTCAATTATGTCTCTGTGTCCAAATTGGACTTATTGGTAGGCAATCCTAGCTATTTCATATCTTCTGAGAATGAAGGTAATGTTTGTTTCAGCATCCGGAGGCGTTCCTGAAGATTTTGCTGTTACCGGAGCAATTGTTGGAGTTCAAACCCCAGGCAAGTGTACATTGCCAAACTTGCAGTAGTTATCTGATATTGTTGCTTGAGTTATATATATATATATATATATATATATATATATATATATATATACACACACTTCTGTGATGTACATATTCAACCTAGGACCGTGAGACGTTGCTTAGCGTCCGAACAAGATTCGGGTATCGACGTCGTACGCGGAGTCGTGTAACATCACCTAGAGAGTTGATATTACGATCCGATATTTGCGTGCTTGCTTTATCAAGTACATCATACCATAGGACACTTGACACTATTCATGAGACAAAATCTTTCCTGAGTTATTCATAGTGATTCTGTATAGGCTTACAGGATTCGTGACATAGATCTTGCATATACATAGATATTATTATGACTCGCTGTACTAGCTAGAGGTCATGATCTTGCGTGTTATGGACATGAGACATCGTGAACATGAGACGTGTGATTACATTGAGTAGGGAGAGACACACAGGCTACAGGCTGGTCATATATATAAAACCTTATTATTGCGGTGCTTAAGTCTCTACACCCGAGCTTGGCCAATTACGTGTTATTACTGCTACCGGCTCCCCGACACAGAGCTTATAGTGGTCTCAGCCTGAGTACTAGTGATACTCTCATTTGCATATCACATAGCTGGTTACCTAGTTTACCTTGTGGATATTTATTTTTATATACTATATTTATTTGGCATGAGTTATTCTTGTACCTTGCTATGTCCCCTGAGGACCTGGGTCCGAATTATGTCCCCAGGTATAGTAGAGGAGATTTACCCCGAGGTATACGGGGCAGGAGCTGACGCTGGAGAAGTACCAGCACCAGTGGACGAGATGGTGCCAGAGGATTTTACCTGAGTATTTGTTTTATATACTCAGTTATTTCTGTTTCTAGTTTCTCTATTTCCTGTCTCTTGGATTATTCTACCAAACTCATTTTCGGGTTATTCTCCGAGATATTTTATTGAGACTTGTTGATTTATATTTCATCTTGATTATTCTGATATTTGAACTATGATTACCTTCTGTGGATGAGATTAGAACTAGACTGTGACTTGTATCGTAGACCTTTATTGTTGTGTTACAGCTTAAGTACACTCTAATGGGTCCATTAAATTGGGTTTGCCCATTGGTGTGTGCTGCTGGCCATTGCCATGTGGCTAGTCCCTCGGTATTATGGGACTGGAACGTGACAATTAATTTTAAACAAACTATAACTATGGGTAATATTCCAGCCAAATTTTATTCATAGCAATCAATAAATTCAACACTACAAATACACGAGTGTGTGTGGAGTATATAATAACTAGATACGCAAAAGGATAAAGTAATCAAAATAAATAATTGAAAATCAATGTTTTAAAAATTGGAATATGACTGACGAGTTGAATCGGTCAACCGGTGGACTAGTATTTTTTTTTTTTTGACTAGTTTAATAGCAACCCAATATTTTTCCCAAAAATTGGACAAACCTGGTCAACCTCATTGATCCGACCAATAAGGCTACCGAACCATCTAATCCAGTTGAATTTTGAACCGAATTGATCCTGACTTTTGACTTTTGTTTTGGACCTTACATGCAATTAAAATTAATATGTTTACTTTTTGACTAATTATACTATGATAAACATGACAAATTTCTTAGTAGTATATGTAGTTGGTACATAATATATTAAATATAAGATTGAAAGTCTATATAACTTGTTGAACTCGAGTCAACCTACGGTTTGGACTGATTTAATCCAATCCAGTGTACTAATAGGGTCGATCTCCAGTCCAATTTTAAAACATTGTTGAAAACCATTAAAAACATCCATAAATATATTTGCATTCTTTGTATTAGTTCATTTTACATTTTCAATACACATTTTAAGTAAAAGATACATTGATAAATACATTGGTTGAAGTATCCATCTAAAATACACATTCATCAATGTATTAATATGAACTCTTATGACACATGTTAACAAAATTCCAATAGAAAAAGTGATTAATCAACCTTCAACAACAACTATAAGTAGCAGCACTTCTTAGTTAAGATTTTTTCTGAAATCTGGTTTTATCTAGAAAGAATCGTGAAAAAGACTTTGAATCGAATATGACCATAACTCAAGAGTAATGCTATTAATAATTCCTCCAAAGTATTCTTTCAAATTATCCATACTTATGTGACAGCTAATATGACATGTTAAATAATATTATGTGGCATCTGAAATGACAAATTTTAACCCAAAAAATTAATCACCAAAAATTTTAATTTTAATTTTAATTTTAATTTTATTTTAAAATTTGTCATATCAACTGTTATATTAGCTATCACATAATAAAAACCGAATGGACTCGAATCCGACTTCATTGGATTCTAACTCGACCTGATCAGATCTCGACCTGACTCAGACCCGACGAGAACCAACCCAATCTACTTGACTTGGATCCAATCATGACTAAAACACTATTTATTCCCATGAGAGACGAGGACCAACCCAATTTACTTGGATCCAAACATGACTACAACACTATTTACTCTGATGGGAACTAGGAATACATGTCATTTTGGAAGGGAATAACTTTCTATAATTATGGAAAAATAGAATTCTAGATAATTTCAAATGTCCGAATAAAACAATTTATAACATGAACTAAACTTAGTCATCATTTACCCTCCATTTTATATACGGGAATTAAAAAATTAATCTCTACCAAACGCACGCTTAGCATTTTGAAGGTGAAGAAAAAAAAGGAAAAGAAAAAGAAAAAGAAAAAGAAGATACTTTATCTTTTTCCATTGATTGAATAATAATAATAATTAAAAATAAAACTCATATAGGTAGGCTAAATCCTAATAATAATAATTCGAATCTTTCGAATACAGTGACGATCATTCTCGATGTGCTTAGTTTGAACATGCTAAGCCGAGTCACTAGCAATACTTTAGAGGAGTCGTCGAATCCAAATTCCTTCTGTAGTTCCTTGAGTTAAAGCTCCATTACTGTATGAAACGAATCTAGACAAAACTAGAAAGATCACTAGTAATGTAATATTTTATCACATGCTTATTTAGTGTTGGTTTTAGAGGATGTTATTTCTGTTCGTTGATTTTATACTTACCAGTACTTTTTCCAAAGTGCTAACCCACCAACAGTTTGTTTGTTCGCGGGTGCTGGATCGTCCGAAGAAACGATAGTCGTGCCTCATCCCCGGGACCCGGAAATCTGGTGTCCATGCCTTGAGCCGTATCGAGATGTTTGAGCTGCATTTGTATAGAGGGACATAACGTATGGAACGATGCCATTGTATTCAGAGAACTCGTGCCTTGAGCTTTGTCTCGTATACTCAGATGGATTATTGTTTGTAACACTGCTTCTCCGCTGCAAATTCGATCGGTTCGATGATAACCAAGACGACTTATGTTGTTGCCTTGTACGAGAGCAACTCTAGGCTCGCACGACATCACGTCCCGTAGGAAAACTTGGATTTTTTACTTCTCCACGTTACTGAATTTCTTCCGATATGGAAGCAATATCTTGTATGTAGAATGTAACTAAAGAACAATATGGAGAAAAGAATATACACCATTCCCATCAAACGCTAAAGAAGGCAAAAACATATTTCATTGACATATTATTCATATTCCTTGAATAGAAGAAGTACCCGCATCATAATGCAAGAAACATATTATTTGTAGGCCATTATCCAGCAGAGAAAGACAAGGTAATGCATAAATTGCATAGGGAACAAAAACATCCCTTTGAAAAATCTTAAAGCTATGCTTGATCACTCCTTCCCATCTGCTGCGCGAAGAGAGCCCAACTGGACCGGAGCCTGGGTTCCCACCACTTTGGATGACCCATAAACGGACAAGTCGATACCTTGGGTTTTCTCTTTCTCAATTTGATTCTTGATCCAGAAGTAGGTGATCCTCAGCCCATCCTGCAGGAGTATAGGTTTCATCAGAAGAAAAAACATTAGTTTCACATCAAGGTTCTCAAGTACCGGTATCCAAGTTCGGTATCGGACCATCCCTGTAAGTACCGGGATCGACGGTATCAGCAGTATCGGCAGGCGGCGGTTTCGGATCGAAGTATCGGATTTTTTGGTACCGAAAATTAATAACTTTTTGACACTTTAGAAAAATATATTTTATACATTTAGACATAATTTTAAGTATTTTAAGTATTTCTTCTTAGTAGCTTTGAAATTGAATGAATAGTAGTCACCATGATAAGTTTTCATCTTTTATATGCTTTTACAAACATACTATGCTTTTACAACCTTGTTGATTGGTCTTTTCCGTGCAATTTTCTTTGCCGAATTGACCGGAAGAAACTTCCAAACGTTGGTATCAATCAGTATTGGATATCGGTCGGTATCGAAATTGGAACATGCCAAACTGTATCGAAATCGGCCGATACTGCAAACTATGCATTAAAGCAGCTATAAAATGGAGCTGGGGCATAGAAGAACTCGTGCAACAAACATGATGTGAATTACCTTCAATCTCATTGTCGGAGCCCATCCTAGTTTTTCCTTGATCAGTGTATTGTCCGAGTTGCGGCCACGAACACCCTCAGGACCCGGAATGTGATGGGTTGGAAGCTTCTTGTCCTCAAAGCCGAGTACTATTTCCGCCATCTCATCCATGCTAACCATCTCGTCGCTACCAATGTTCACCGGCTCACGGAAGTCCGACTTTGTCAATCTAGGCAGACAATGCTTTGTCAACTTACATCAAATTCCATGAAACTATAGGGAGAAATGGCAATGTAGAAGCAAAGCGATGAAGTTATAAATGCAAAAACAGTATTACCTAAGAACACCTTCCACGCACTCATCAATGAAAGTGAAGGATCGAGTTTGCAGTCCATCACCCCACATTTCAAATTTATCAGCAGAAGTGATAGCCTTTCTACAGAAAGCAGCTGGGGCCTTCTCCCTCCCACCTATATTGCAATTGGAAGAGAGAGAAAAAAACTTAGTTTTCAATTGGTAACAAGCTAATTTCTATTTCTTTATGACTTTGGCCTCGTTTGGTTCACGGAATAATGGAATTGGAAAAGGAAAGTGATTAGTTTCCTATTTTTTGGGAGCCAAAAGAATTGAGGAGGAAAGGAAATTGATTCCTAATGAAAAGAAAATTAGGAGAGAAAATGGTTCCCTCCATCCAACCAAGGAATCACTTTCCAACCTTTAAGTATTCACTTTCCCTTCCAATTTCTTTGACATTTCCAAACACCGGAAAGTAAAATCAATGGAAATTGTAATTTTCCAAAGAAAAGGAAAGGAAAGAGTAAGGAATTGATTTCCTTTCCTTTCCTTTCCTTTCCTTTCCTTGAACCAAACGAGGCCTCAATCCTACACCCATAATCACCTTTCCACGTTCCAAAGGGGCCATAAATGTTATGGAACCGCCCAATACGGCACTCGATACCAAAATCTTTAGTATAGTGCTTGCAAAGCTCTTCTGTTGCAAGTTTCTCCAAGCCATAAGCATCTTGAGGCTGCATAACAAAAGAGAGAACAAATGAAAGTTCATCTGATTGAACAAGCCTCTTAATAGTAATTCTTGAGATTCCGAGACCAACGAACCTCTGCAGGCCATGCATCCGACTCCTTCAGGCTCACATTAGTTTCCAACTGCTTGAATTCAGGGTAAATGCAAGCACTGGAGGCATAGAAGAACCTGCAAAAAGCAACTGCTGAAATTTAAATTCATAAAGACAAAATAATGCATTTATAGGACCAAGTAATACCTGAATTCTGAGGGATTGCGGTTGGTAAAAGAAGGAAAGAGCAAAAAATGATAAAACAATAGTTATTGACAAGTAACTTAAAGTATAAGCCATGAATCTATAATATGAAAATACAGAGAGAAAACCGGTTGAGTCCCTTAATGAAATCAAAGCCAACAACACTCAAAATCAAAGTATTTCAGCCAATTGGGCCCAAAGAATTTGAAGTCTTTAAGGAATTCCAAAACATACTCTAAATGGATGACTTGCAAAGATATAAAGGTAAGGCAGATCAATTCTTACAAAATTCAGCGGTCGACAGTTAAAGAACATCATAAATTGGTAAGAGGAGACTCATTTCAAATAAACCATTTGTGTGGAATATAAAATTAATGAGACTTTCATTCTTATGGATAAACTCTTTCAGTAGCATGTATATACTGTGTATTACTACAATGGTAAGACCGTAAGAGTTTAGGAATAAGGAGAAAGAAGACTGATGAATATAGTCATCATTTTCTCTTTCTATTCTCTTTCTATTGACAATTATTGGGAGTTCATGGTATTAAAGGTGATATACAACAAGATGAATACATTTCAGTCAACAAAAAATGGTCATGGCAGTAAAGTGAACATATAGCAAACTTCGAGGTACTTTAGTGAAAACTTAACCTAATAAGAGACAATTTCATTCCTCTATTGTTACAGGGCGTTACTATATGTTATATATTGTTCTCTTTTACATATAGTAGAATTTCCTAAAGTCTAATCATCAACAACTCTGCCGGAAGCTTACTAAATAATTGCCAATATTGACATCTAGGAAGCATGAAGATACAAAAAAGGCACAGTGTCAGTGTCAGGCACGCTCTGGAAATGACATGGACACTTCAAATACAATGGATATGTCAAAGTCGGTATCATGTCAATTACAGGGCATGTATTGTTTACATGTGTATGCAACATTCATCTATATTTTCATCATGGTGTACAATTTGAATGTGCTTCCATAAAAGAGAGAACTTATTGGTCTATTGGTAGCTACTAGCTAGCATTACTTTATCAAGCCCACATGTACATTGCTTATCAACCTATTAGCCGAGTACAGTTTCCTTCTGATCTTTGAAAAAAGATTAAACACTATACAATGTAAAATGTCATTCAAAGATCAAGGTCTAAATTTGTGGGGATAAAAGTGATGTGATTATTTTCCATGTAAAATATTTAACAAGAGGCATAGCTCCATTGGTAGATAGCATTACTATAACTATAACAACAATTGAGCTATGTTCTATTCTCACTACTCTGTTTGATACAATAGAGCTTTAAAGTATAGTCATTATGGTTGTCTCATGTTGGCAAGGTTATAATCATTTATCCGCTACAAAAATTTGCAAATATCAGTATCTATGAAGCACGATGTCTTGGCAGTGTCCATGTCATCTCCATGTTGGTCACGTTGCTGACACAATGTGACACTACAAATGCAATAGAACACTCAAAAATTAGTCGTATCTTGTCCATAGTGGACACATATTGGATGTGACATGTATCCTCCACATACAATAGGATACATTAATAATCAGCATCATATACACTACATGGTATCTAACATATACATGTCTCATGCAACACTGATCTTAATTTGCATCATGATGTAAATTTGAGTGTGTGTTTCCATAGAGGGACAATTGTATTGATCTATAGTTTGCAAGCATTACCACGTCACACCACCATTTACTTTGCTAGCAAAATACAATTTCCTTTTTACCATTGGAAATAGCACTATTTAGTTATACAATGTACACGACCATTCAACAATCAAGATCCAGATTAACGAAGATTAAAAGTTACAAGATCCGTTTTAATTACCAATATATTCTGACATAAACACAAGTTTATTGGTCTATTGGTATCTAGCATTGCTATATCCGTGATTGTACAGTGTTCTATATTTGATTTCCATTTTGACAGGGAGTTCTCCAAGTTATAAGCAGTAATACTTACCTCGCAAATTTTTGGCAGAATAATATTGTCCACTAAAGAATTGCTGATATCAGCATCAAGAAAGCACCGGCTCTCCAAAATAGGCAACACCATATCATGTTTGTGCACAACACGAACATGACATGGGCTCTCCAATAGGACAAGCCAATATCAGTATCATGTCTGTTACCCGGTATCTGTCTTATGCGTGTCCATGCAACATTGACTGATATTTGCAGTGCTTCCATAAAGAAGTTCAAATGCTTATTGTTTCAAGTCATGACTTTGGCAGACTGTGCCAATCACTCGTTCGTAATCGTTGGTAGCTACGAAGCATGAACATGCCAAATTGGACTATATGCGTGTCGGACAGGGCAGAGCCAACACTAAGCCAACTGTGGCACTTGTGTTTTACTGTCGTATCTAACCTTGTGTGTTATCAGATTTGATGGGAGCTGGAGAAAAAACTAGAATTATAAGATCAAAAGAATAGACTGCAAGCAACTAGAAACTTTTAGAGTTTCCCAGTAAACTAATATATAGGAAGCACAAATATAAAAGGATTTAGAAACATATTTTTCTATATGGAAAAGATATAGTACATTTATTTACTTTTTAGATAGATACCAATAACATTTAGAAAACCCACAAAATATAAAATGATTTAGAATTTTTTTTTCTATTGGGATTATATTTTTCTAGATAGATACTAGTAAAAATGGTTAGACACAGAAAACTCTCAATCGAAATTTCCAACAAATAATATAATAAATGAAACAAATTATCAAGAAAATGTTGGTAGGATTATACAGAAATTTTGTTAGTATGCATGGAAAACTTCACGATAGAGATTGGTTATGTTTTTGTTCTTAATTAGTTAGACCCAAATATTATAATATTAGTATGGATGAAATACCCATAAATAATTCTTACTAATTAAATTAAATGTTGGTATCCCATTCCCATTTTTTATTTTTTTCCGGGCTAGAATTCAAACCCATGCCCACTCCTCCCCTCCCTTACTAGTGTTACCACTAGATCATCCCTTTTGTGGTATGTGGCTATAATTTTAGACGAGGGTAGTACTAAGTATCTACAAGAAAATCATAAATTTAAATTTCAAGTAAGACACATGCCCCATTTAGCCCTCCTAGATCCTTCTATGGTGTCAGAAGTTGACATGGACACAAAAACCTCGTGCCCTGACCTTATCATTATGTGTTTGAGTCATGTAGCATAAATTGAAAGTATTCATAAAATATGCTAATATCATCATTAAGAATAACCAAATAGAAGTCATGCTGCACTTAATAGAGATTGCAAAATATGAAGCTTGATTAACAACAAACCTTTTAACACCACTAATCCTTGCAGCTTCAAGCATGTTAAAGCTGATCATGGTGTTATTGTACATGATCACAGAATGGTTTGATTGTATGAAACCCATGCCTCCCATATCGGCAGCAAGGTTAAAGACATGGTCCACATCCTTCGTCACTTTAAGGCAATTGTCCATAACCCTTAAATCGGCGAGATGAAACTCATGACAGAACATTTCCTCTGGCATGTGCTCGTTCTTCTTCCAGTCAGACGCAATAATGTAGTGCCCTTCGCTCTTCAAACGCCTCGCAATGTGAGAAGCAATGAAGCCTCCAGCTCCGGTGATGGAGATCCGGAGCTTCTCCGAAGGCCAGTATGGCTCCCTCTCCAAGTTCTCATAAGTGTACTCGCCATAGGCGGTTCCAGTGTTATCGGTGCTACCCATTCTGCAAATGTGTTGGTACAGTTACAAGCTTTTCTTTAAAAATATGCTAGTACATCATAAATGAAAATAACTTACACATATAGTCTAGACTTCTCAATAGTCAATACAAGAAATTTTATTATCATTGGAAGTAAAGTTTCCAAAACAGGGCAAATCAAGTTAACTATGACTTGAAATACAAACAAACCCAAGGAACAAACCAGGGATGGATTTCTTTCGAATAATATAAATATACAAGCCTCACCCTTTCTCTTGATTCGTGGTGTGGTGCCAGACACTATAACATGGTATCAGGACAACCCACGTTAAATTCTTCTTTGAGGCACATTTCCAATGGATTATAAAAAAATATAGCACTATGTGAATCCAAGTCTCGGTGCATAAAATGGATATGGGGCATGTCGCAACAATATGAATATATATAACCCTCAACTCTTGCCATAACTCTGGCGCGAGGGACTTTTAACAGTATTATCCAGCAAAATACACATGAACAAGCATTTCTTCCATATGCAAACTAAATAAACACAAACCAACTAAAACCTTCTTTTTTTTAATAAAGCCAATATTCCCTTAAAAACAACTACAAATAAATAAATAAATGACACCAATAATAAAGAATCCAATATAGCTACCAGAATACCTAATGTATAACCACACTAAAATCAACCAGATAAAAAAATTAGCCCAAAAAAAAACTAAATTTTCATATGATATCAATCTTAAATCTCAAATAACTTGACAAGATTCAATTTTGACAAGTTGGGTTCCAGCCAAACTCACGAAAACTACCCAAAAATATTGGTTACCATAACAAATCAAGATCCCATACATCACCAACAACATCGCAACAACAAAAAGATCATATCTTGACCACACACAAAAATTAATTAAATCCCTTTTTTTTTTCCTTCAAATCCATGATTATACTAACAAAGAGAATCATAATATTCTTATGCATTCATTATTATGCAAAGAAAGAAAAAAATAGAGTGCCAGTAGGAATTCACCTTTAACTTTGAAGAGGCAGAGAGGAAGAGGCTCTGAGTAGAGTGGGGAGTATCAGAGTATGAAGGAGCCTTTATATAAGGAGAATTTATGATTAATATAGGAATTAATTGAATTATAAATAGTAAAAAACAATGAAAGTTTTTGTTTTTTCACATTTTTATTGGGTGCGGCGTGAAACTTGCAGCTTCCGAATGTCCTCGATGGGTCCCACATGTGCGGATCCCACTTGCAGGTCAAGAAAGCGGGTCCTGATTGAACGAATGCCACCAGTGTGCGTGGGGAGGATTTATTGAGATACATCCCTCTGGGATGGTAGTGATGAAGGGTAGAGTTCGTCCAATAAGCAGTGGCTTAGTCCGAATTTAGAACCGATTAATAAATTTTTAATAACAAAATGTAAAAAATATTAAAAAATTAGTCACAAAATTCTATTTTCTATACCTAATTATGGTCCTCTATTTAGAGGTGTAAATAGACCGGACGGATCCGGACAACCCAGTGTTCTATCTCGGACCGAAAATAGAATCGGACGGACCTAAGTTCGACTCGGAAAAAATCGGACCAAAATATAGATGTTCAGACTTGGTTCGTTAGAAATTAACTATGCTTGTGCAGCCGTTGTCCGAGCTTGTTGTTGCAGGTAATGCTAATGTTGTTGCTACCTTATGTTGCTGCCTTGCAAAGCTGCACCCTTACCCCCCCCCCCCCCCCCCGCCCCCCCAAGCTGCTGCATGATGCCTGCTGTGTTTCAACATATTGTTGCATGCTTGTGCAGCAGCTGCTCTAACACATGGACACACACACACTTAGACCCCCTCCCCCTCAAGCATGCACTTACGCTGTCTATAAAGCTCTCAAGCAATATATATAAGTCACCAGTATTTCTATATCTCATCCACAATTTATAAACAACGAAATTCAATAGTGAATAAAGTACTGAAATAAGTTGACAAAGACAAAGTGCAACAAAAATAATAAAATAGTCCTGGTGGAGACAAATCCACTGCTCGCAGACTAATTATTAAAAAGAAGGTAAAGGAAATAACGAAAAACCGAGTGAGCCTCACTCATACCTCGCCTACACCGCTTTTTATGATGAGCCCTCAGATTTGGCTCACATTAGCAAATGGACGTCCTATCTCTTCTTTCACCGGTCCAGGACTGCCAAGCCGGAGAAGGTATTGGAGGGCAAGGATCTGCCTATGAATCCCCTGAGTGCGCTTAATGCTCAGGTAGTTGATGATCTTATAGTGGATGCTGGTGCTCCGGATCGGTTCCTCGACGAAGGGACGGGAAAGTATCCTGAAGGCACCAAGGCCTATAGCTATTTGAGGCGCTGTCGCAGGCCTCTGTCCAGGGAGGCTCAACTGGCCGGCTTCCTCTCCATATGGCTGCGCCGAGTAGTAGTGCCTGACGTCGCATCTGCGGACCGCATTCACCGCAACACGCTCTGGCCTGCAGTGCGTCTGGTGTTCGGGGCGAGACTGGGCTTGCTCCCTGCCATGGTGTGCCGTATACAAGCTGGTCTGAGGGCCATGACTGACGGGCTGCTCGTCGATGAAATTCGGCGGGATAGCTTTCCCCGGATAGAATTACCATACCTGTATTTGATGGGGTGGTTAATTCTCCATAATCCCCGGGTGATGTCTCCCGGTTCCGGCAGTAGTTCGGAGGGTAGTTTCTTGTTGAACTACCGGAAGTTTTCCTGGAACGTGAGCACGGTTATAGACTGTCGACGGGCGCTAGGCTTCAGTCATAGTTGGAAGCTTTTCTGCACCGTCCCTCCTGTACATCGCAATCGGTCGGGGATTAGGCTCGAGGATTCGGGTAGAGAGAAGACCATTCTTTCTCCCGAAGCTTTTAATTGGTTGGTCTGTATTAGACCATCCCATCTTCTGTACAGAAGCGAAGATCATTGCTTCTTGGAGCCCTACTTGCCCAGTCGGTTTGCCCGACAGTTTGGGTATGATCAGTTGCACGTGGGCAATGCCGTCACCAGCTTCAGGTCCAGAGGTGGACTCATTGATTGAGCGCGGGGATGGCGATATTTTATCATGGGCTGCACTGGGGCAATTTTTATTGTGCCCGTCATTACACTCTCTACGGAGCTGCGCATCCTGCATTTGTATGCCCAGTTCTATGTGGCAACGAACACCTTCCATCGTGATTTTGATATGCATGGAAGCTTTAGGGTGCCCTCTTCCAAGCCTGGGGGAAGAGTTGAAGTCCCCTCGGTTTCTTCCGATGAGGGTGAGTCCGTTACTCCGGATGAGCCTCTGGTGTCGGTCCCTAGGGGTGAAGTACCTCCGCCTGCAGGGGCTTTGGTAGTTTCTGGGAAGCGAAAGGCTCCTGCTTCCAAGGATACTTTCCCTCGTAAGAGGAAGAAGAAGACGGTAAACCGTTCTCTCAGGATTCCTGGCATTGATGCTCCTGGAGGTGAGCTTGCATCTCCCCGTGCTGGGGATGATTCTTTGATTGGAGGTTCCTCGCCTTTTAGAGAGGGATCTTCCACAGTTCCGGCTGGTAGCGCCGGAGAATCTCAGCTGGATGCCGCCGTCGCTGCTACTGCTTCAGTTAGTGGAACGAGGTCGCCTTCGGGGCTGAGTATAATAAAGTTCCGTATACCTCTAGCCGGATCGGCATCAGGAGGGACTTCTGTCGTGCCTGCGAGCGTACCTAGCGCGATTCCAGCCGATGAGCCTCGGTTGGATTTTGAGGAGGACCTGGAAGACTACTTGCCAGTGTCAGTTCGCAGACCCCTTTCTCCAGGTATAACAGCTCGCCTAGCATTATTAAGAAATGATTTAGCTGTACAGGCTGCAGATGCGACGTATATGCCGCCGGCCAGGGGTAAATGTCATCTTTTGTGCCTCTTCTTTGGGAAAATTAATATTACGTTGATATTAACTTCCTTTTGTCTTCTTTCCAGGTGTCACGACCCGCACCCGGAAATTCGGGCACGAGTGCGTGGGTACGTCCAGCCTACGCCGCAGAATCGGCGGTAGTACGCTGTCTAGGTCAAATCCAGATTTGCTAACTAGCTCATTCACAAATAACATAGGCAAGATAATAATGAGAAATGAAACTTAAGATTGCAACTGAAATAAATGTGACAACAGATTCAAATATTTTAGTACAGGAATCAGAATGAAATCGGGGACAAACCCGATTGCTAAGATAAAGAGCAAAACTAAGATAACTACTGCTAACTACTCAGCAGGAGTAGCTTCCTGTGCGGGAACTGGCTCTGCAACTGTATCACCTGCTGCCTCATAGGGGCCATAATAGGTGGGGGCAAGGTTCTCATCATCGCCTAAACAACAGATCCAGTCAGGAAAGGAGCAAAGTACACAGTGCACAACAAGATTAAACTGAATATTTTATGACAATTAAATATTGGATATCATGTTGAGAAACAGCATTAGCAGAACATTATTATCTCAGAGTTAGCTGTAAACAGGAATATGAGAAACAGAAATAAATGAAACAGGAAATGAAACTACAACAGCCAGCAAGGAATATGACATGACCAGAACTATCTGTGTGAACTTGTATTTGTTTTTAGAATACTTAGTTGGCATGTAGGGGTTTATAAGGCTAATCCGGCCATCATAAACGGCTATTAGACATTATAATCGAGATCCGGCTGATGGACAGTCGTGTACCAACAGCTATTAGACAATCCAGGGGAAAGGGTAAACTACATGCCTCCTTAGTATTCTCCCACCCGACATGAAAAACAAGACAGGAACTACCAATATTCAAGACATGAAATTCAACATTTCTAACACTAGGTGTAAACATCAAGGGTACATGTATGGCAGGGAATTAATTATCACAATATATAAAGATTAACTTGAAGTGCAGGTACTTGCCTGTTTGTTTGGATCTGGTTAATTTAGTTCTCGGGGAAAAATTCCAGAGATGAGTCCAAAAGCTGAAATAAATATTACCATCATGCTCAGAAGATGTCAAATAGCTAGAAACGCCTGTCCTTGGGTCCAATTTGGAGACAAGGGCAAAAACGGCAGTTTCGGGTCAAAACGGGATCCGCCGTTGGGCCCGCTTTGCACCGAAAAACGTGTCCAGGTCAACGGTCTCCAAATTCACCAAACTTAGTGTCAACAGGTCAGGAACGATGATACGAACCCAACGGAACTTCCAGATTTGGATTCCGATGAGCCGAACACAAAATCGCCCGTCGAGCGGGGCCTGTGGGGCCCACGACACGCGATTTCGTCAACGTTCTCAGAATCGAACCAAACTTGACCCACAGGACCAGCGTATCGCTACGAGTCCGATGGCGCAAGTTTTGTCTCGATCTGACTAGTGTGCACGAAGTTAGGGTAAATTACAGAAAAGGCGGATACGGGGCGATGTCCGCGGATACGCGTTGATTCCGGTGTGCACGCACACCCGAATCAGCTTCCACGAAACCTCACACGTCCGTATCGACGAGGCGCACGTATCTGTGAAGACCGTACGTGACCAAGTCGTCCCGTTTGGCGGGGCGTACTCAGTTCCGGGGTGAAACAGGGTCTGGTTTTTTTCTGTTTTTGGATCGCGGTGTGCGATCACCACAGGACGCGATGCCCCGAACAGTTTGTCCGGACACCGAGAGGGTCATACAGGCTTCACAACGCAATTTGCGGAATTGAAAACGGAGCTACGAACAAAAAGTTACACGCACCTGAAGGGGATCCGAAAATCGAGTCTAAACCGTGTCCGTGTCCGACACGGAATTCGAAATTAGGGCTAGGGTTAGGGTTTGGCTCTGCCGTGTCCTGGCTGGCCGGACTCGGGCGGCTGGACTCGGGGACACGCGGCGGCCGGCTCTGGCACCGAGGGCGAGGGGTCAGGGCGGTCCCGGCCGTGGGGGAACGTCGGTCGAAGGCGGCGGAGCTGCGGTGAGTTGGGGGGGGGCCGACGTCGGCTGAAGGGGGAGGAGGAAGGAGGAGACGAGGGAGGAGCTGGGACGAAGTCGTCCGGCGGCGAGGCGGCCCACGGAGACGACTGCGGTGGCGGTGGGCGTTTAGGGTTCCGGCAAGGGGGTGTTCGAGGTGGCCGGGGGTTCTCGGGGGGGGGGGGGGGGCTTTTAAAGGGAAGGGGAGGTCTGGGAGGCCGGGCTAGGCGGATGAGGGGGGGGGTCGTGGCCGCGGTGCGCGGGGCTGCGTGGGGCAAGCCGGACGTAGCGGCGGGCGGCGCGGCCGGCGGAAGCGGAGCGGAGGACGCGGTCAGCAGCTGCGGGGGAGGGGAGAGAGGGGTAGCGGGCGGGCACGGGTGAGGAGCCGGGTCGGGCGGGCGGACCCGGATCCGACCCGCAGCGGTCGGGCTGGGCTGGGCCTAGCGGGCCGCGGGCTGAATGGGCTGGGCTCAGGTAAATATAGGAATAATAATAATAATAATATATTAATAAATCAGTTAATAAAATAAATAATTAATAAATACTTTTTAGGTGTTTAAAAATAGGTCCGGTGTCCAATAAATTCCCGAAAAATTACCCTAAGTCCAGTTTTTCATTTTACACCCAAAAATATTATTTTTATAATATTTTAATGTTGTTTATTATCAATTAAAAATCATGTAATAATTTAAAACCCTGATTTTAATTTCAGAAAATTTCCAGAAAATTCCAGAAAATTGTGAAAAGTCCCAATTTTAGTATTTTTGAAAAATCAGGGGCTTACAATCTACCCAACTTATAAAATTTCGTCCTCAAAATTTAAATTAGCAGGGTTCTCTCTGTCCAAACTCACTTGATTACAGTCTAACGGGTTTCTCTCAGGTGGACATTGCGGTTGCTACCCAACTTAGAATTCTACCCATATCCTCTAAGGCTGTACAACTAGTAAAGCTAGGTCTCAACTTAATAGATTTGGGTATTGAATCTTAAGTCTGCAACACAAAACACAGCACACATCACCTAGGGTATTGCCTTAGTCATAAAGGGTTATCATCTAGCACTATAAATCAAACTTATACCAAACACAGGTTTCTGTCCTTCCGAAGTAAGGGAAGGTGAGGATCAATAATAAAGAGTTTAAGGGCGAGGTGGTAGAACAGAGGTATAGGGATCAAGGCATTTTTCAGGAATTCTAATGGGAATTGTCAGGCGGTTAAGGATCGAGATTCTATTCTGGTAATGCTGATACGATATGCTCGGACGTATTTAGGGACAAGTACGCTAGTCAACTATATCTCAATCCACGTAAAGTAGTTGTGCGAAGTGCGAATCAAAATGCACTAAGGTTGATCAGACCGTAGTACACTGATTCTGAGTAGACACTTGTATTAGTGGGGTTGATCAGGCCTCAATAATACAGGTGTCGTGAACAAGCCCGATAAAGGGTAAGCTTGCAAAACTAGGCTATAAATAGCAGCATAAGTCAAGTTCAGCAAAATTAAGTGCGCTAGATGATGATGAAAAGGAGGTGCAAATTATTGAAGTTCACAAAATAACACAAAATAAGCACAATAGCAAAATCCTCTAAAACAGTTATCAAATTTAAAAGCATACCAGGTATTTAGCAAGTTCAAAATTACTAGGTTGGGGCTGAGGTCACGAACCAATAGGCACGAAAACAATACTAGAAAAGATATCTACGAATCACTTACGCGCATTAGCTGCTTCCAGAGTTTGCGCGTTCTCCACGGTCATTACGTAAGCCTGTCCGCGTCCTTGAGCAGCGGGACAGTCCCTCACTTGATGTGCTGCTGAGCCACAAAGTAGACAAACACCTAGCCTCTTTCTGCAAACTTGCCAAGTATGGCCTGGTCTATGACAATAGTTACAAGCAGCAGCTTGTTGGTTCTGTCCCTGGGCCTGGTGTTGGGGTGCTGGAGCTCGAGGGAGAGGACGCTGAGCTTGTTGCGGGGCCCCCTGCTGTTGTTGTTGAAAAGGGCGTTTGTTGGGTCCCGCATTTCCGGTATCTCTTTCTCGCTTTAGCTTATGCCCCATGTCTCTCTCAACGCCTTGTGCCACGCTCAAGATTTCCTCGTAGGTGCGAGCTCGGCTGGTGGTGACAGCAAGGCAAATATCCGGAGATAGCCCCTTCTTGAATCTACGGGCTCTGTCCTCCGGGGTTCGTACCATGTACTCCGCAAAGTGGCTTAACCTGCTAAATTCAGCAGTATATTCATCAACAGACATGTTACCTTGTTCCAGTCTCTCGAATTGGCTTTCGAGAGCTTCCCGAGCCACTTCGGGATAAAATTTCTCCTTGAATAGCCTTTTGAAGTCCTCCCAGGTGAGGTCAGGAGCAGACAGTTGGGGTTCATCTCTGAACCAGGTTCGAGCAATGTCGAACAGTTGCAGGCTTGCGGACTCCACTTTGAGGTCATCAGGGACCCGAGCAGTCTTCAGGAGTCTCTCGACATTCTCTATCCATTCATCGGTATAGAGAATGCCCTCAGTTCCGTAAAATTCCAGGGGTCTTAGATTCTTGAAGTCTTTGGCACTCCCTGGCCTCTTGAGTGACGACTCCTGGGGCTTAAGAGCTTCTGAGAGGCTGGTCCGCAGAAGTGCCGCCTGTTCTTTCTGGGATTCCACCAATCCCTGGAACACTCCTAGCAGTTGTGCCCCATCTAGGGTAACTGCCGGGACAGATGGAGGCGGCGGGAGTGCAAGAGTCTCGGGCACATTCTGCTCAGCTGGTTCTGATGTGCCTCCTACTGTGTTCCTGGTCTGGACCATTCTGAAAGATTAAGGGATAGGAAGATCAGAATAGAATACTTGGAAATCAAAGGCGATAGAAAAATTGAGCAGCAATGATACCAAGAATTGAAATAAGGACGCTATACTGTGAATGAGCTTTTTCTAGAATCCTCAATTTTATTCCATACCCTGTCCTAGGGTATTACCCTATTTTAGGATAGGACCTGCATGGGCCACCATAAAAACGTGTCACGACCCGCACCCGGAAATTCGGGCACGAGTGCGTGGGTACGTCCAGCCTACGCCGCAGAATCGGCGGTAGTACGCTGTCTAGGTCAAATCCAGATTTGCTAACTAGCTCATGCACAAATAACATAGGCAAGATAATAATGAGAAATGAAACTTAAGATTGCAACTGAAATAAATGTGACAACAGATTCAAATATTTTAGTATAGGAATCAGAATGAAATCGGGGACAAACCCGATTGCTAAGATAAAGAGCAAAACTAAGATAACTACTGCTAACTACTCAGCAGGAGTAGCTTCCTGTGCGGGAACTGGCTCTGCAACTGTATCACCTGCTGCCTCATAGGGGCCATAATAGGTGGGGGCAAGGTTCTCATCATCGCCTAAACAACAGATCCAGTCAGGAAAGGAGCAAAGTACACAGTACACAACAAGATTAAACTGAATATTTTATGACAATTAAATATTGGATATCATGTTGAGAAACAGCATTAGCAGAACATTATTATCTCAGAGTTAGCTGTAAACAGGAATATGAGAAACAGAAATAAATGAAACAGGAAATGAAACTACAACAGCCAGCAAGGAATATGACATGACCAGAACTATCTGTGTGAACTTGTGTTTGTTTTTAGAATACTTAGTTGGCATGTAGGGGTTTATAAGGCTAATCCGGCCGTCATAAACGGCTATTAGACATTATAATCAAGATCCAGCTGATGGACAGTCGTGTACCAACAGCTATTAGACAATCCAGGGGAAAGGGTAAACTACATGCCTCCTTAGTATTCTCCCACCCGACATGAAAAACAAGACAGGAACTACCAATATTCAAGACATGAAATTCAACATTTCTAACACTAGGTGTAAACATCAAGGGTACATGTATGGCAGGGAATTAATTATCACAATATATAAAGATTAACTTGAAGTGCAGGTACTTGCCTGTTTGTTTGGATCTGGTTAATTTAGTTCTCGGGGAAAAATTCTAGAGATGAGTCCAAAAGCTGAAATAAATATTACCATCATACTCAGAAGATGTCAAATAGCTAGAAACGCCTGTCCTTGGGTCCAATTTGGAGACAAGGGCAAAAACGGCAGTTTCGGGTCAAAACGGGGTCCACCGTTGGGCCCGCTTTGCACCGAAAAATGTGTCCAGGTCAACGGTCTCCAAATTCACCAAACTTAGTGTCAACAGGTCAGGAACGATGATACGAACCCAACGGAACTTCCAGATTTGGATTCCGATGAGCCGAACACAAAATCGCCCGTCGAGCGGGGCCTGTGGGGCCCACGACACGCGATTTCGTCAACGTTCTCAGAATCAAACCAAACTTGACCCACAGGACCAGCGTATCGCTACGAGTCCGATGGCGCAAGTTTCGTCTCGATCTGACGAGTGTGCACGAAGTTAGGGTAAATTGTAGAAAAGGCGGATACGGGGCGATGTCCGCGGATACGCGTTGATTCCGGTGTGCACGCACACCCGAATCAGCTTCCACGAAACCTCACACGTCCGTATCGACGAGGCGCACGTATCTGTGAAGACCGTATGCGACCAAGTCGTCCCGTTTGGCGGGGCATACTCAGTTCCGGGGTGAAACAGGGTCTAGTTTTTTCCTGTTTTTGGATCGCGGTGTGCGATCACCACAGGACGCGATGCCCCGAACAGTTTGTCCGGACACCGAGAGGGTCATAAAGGCTTCACAACGCAATTTGCGGAATTGAAAACGGAGCTACGAACAAAAAGTTACACGCACCTGAAGGGGATCCGAAAATCGAGTCTAAACCGTGTCCGTGTCGTGTCCGACACGGAATTCGAAATTAGGGCTAGGGTTAGGGTTTGGCTCTGCCGTGTCCTGGCTGGCCGGACTCGGGCGGCTGGACTCGGGGACACGCGGCGGCCGGCTCTGGCACCGAGGGCGAGGGGTCAGGGCGGTCCCGGCCGTGGGGGAACGTCGGTCGAAGGCGGCGGAGCTGCGGTGAGTTGGGGGGGGGGGGGGCCGACGTCGGCTGAAGGGGGAGGAGGAAGGAGGAGACGAGGGAGGAGCTGGGGCAAAGTCGTCCGGCGGCGAGGCGGCCCACGGAGACGACTGCGGTGGCGGTGGGCGTTTAGGGTTCCGGCAAGGGGGTGTTCGAGATGGCCGGGGGTTCTCGGAGGGGGGGGCTTTTAAAGGGAAGGGGAGGTCTGGGAGGCCGGGCTAGGCGGATGAGGGGGGGTCGTGGCCGCGGTGCGCGGAGCTGCGTGGGGCGAGCCGGACTGAGCGGCGGGCGGCGCGGCCGGCGGAAGCGGAACGGAGGACGCGGTCAGCAGCTGCGGGGGAGGGGAGAGAGGGGTAGCGGGCGGGCACGGGTGAGGAGCCGGGTCGGGCGGGCAGACCCGGATCCGACCCGCAGCGGTCGGGCTGGGCTGGGCCTAGCGGGCCGGGCCCAGCGGGCCGCGGGCTGAATGGGCTGGGCTCAGGTAAATAATAGGAATAATAATAATAATAATATATTAATAAATCAGTTAATAAAATAAATAATTAATAAATACTTTTTAGGTGTTTAAAAATAGGTCCGGGGTCCAATAAATTTCCGAAAAATTACCCTAAGTCCAGTTTTTTATTTTACACCCAAAAATATTATTTTCATAATATTTTAATATTATTTATTATCAATTAAAAATCATGTAATAATTCAAAACCCTGATTTTAATTTCAGAAAATTCCCAGAAAATTCCAGAAAATTGTGAAAAGTCCCAATTTTAGTATTTTTGAAAAATCAGGGGCTTACACCAGGGGAAGACCTCTTCGGAGAGGGTGATGTAGACGCGCCCTTTGGCTCTGTGTCAGGTCCTAGTAGTGACACGGAGGTACCTGATTTTGAAGAGGAGACCTCTTTGGGTGCTGGCTTGCCTGTCGAGGAGACTCCGGTATCTCAAGAGGAGGATGAGCCTGTCATTGCGACAGTGTCTCTTTTGAGCACGCCGGTCACTTCGTCCGGTGTTGGCGATTCTTCCTTCGTCGTTCCTCCTGTTGAGGCGACGGCCGTGGCAACATCGTCTGTGGTTATTCCTGGAGGGGAAGTTGCCACGATCGCGGACACTCCCCGCGTTCATGCGGACCTAGTTGCGCTGACCGAGCAGTACACCGGGATCTTCTACACCACTTTGAGAACGCTGATGTCAATGGTGTTGGCGAAGAAGCTGGACTTTGCATAGCTGAAGAGGTCCTCTCGGTTCTCTATAAAGGCGATCCGGGAATTCGGTGATGTCGGGGTAGCTGATGCGCTGGAGACGATGGTTAATGGTTTGGAGCAACCCATTAACGAATACCTGCAGCTAGCTCGAGGCAATATTGAAGCTCTGGTCTAGGCCAGATACGACTCCTTGATTGCGCATCTTGTTGAAAAGAGGGAAGGTCTGAATAAATTCATCGAGACTAACCAGCAGGAGATGGATAAAGGGAAAGTCGTCTTGGAAGAGACTCTTGCCCTTCAAATGAAGTGCCAGGCCGAGCATGACGGCAATGTAGCGAGGGTCCGCAAACTGGAGACAAAGCTTGCTCAGGCAAAGGAGTGGGCTTCTCAGTCGTCGGAAGGTCTAGATGTGGTGAATGGTCGACTGGTCGCAGCACAACAGGACTTGGCGAGTGCAGGAGTCGCCCGTGCCGGTCTCCTTCGGGCTAGAGCCGAATTGTCCCTCTTGATAGATGACGAGGCACGGTTGGAGCGGGTCTGTGCTGATGTCTTTGATTTCGGGGCTGAGAGGATGGCCGTACTGGCGCAGCAGCTTCGTGACCTGACATCTCCCCCTCCCTGATGTACTTTTGCTTTTCAAATGTACTTTCGCTCTTTTCTGGGAATAATAAAGAGGCTCTTTATCTGACTTTTGTGGACCCATCATTTCGGAACGTAAATAACAGGTTTTGGATGAAAGTGATATCAGATGTGGTATGGACATGATATACTTTCGGTAAGTTTTTAGCAGAGCATATCTATTCAGAGGTCATATGGACATGACAGAATATGATCCTAATTAGTTTCGTTTTGGAAGTAGTTTTGTCAGAACGAGATCACCTTATTCCACTTGAGCAGAGAAGGTTTAAGCATAGTACCTCTTCAGGAATTTGCCATTGATAGGAGCTATTAGCAGGTCTCCATTAGGCTGGGCTAACCTGTAAGCACCGTTTGATAACGTTGTCTCGATCACGTAAGGGCCTTCCCATTTGGGCTATAATTTGCCTTTACTCCTGTGAGTAAGAATCATCGGCCTTCCTACAGCTAAAACCAGCTCGCCGACTTTGAACACTCTTTCCTTTACTTTTTGATTAAAAGTTCTGAAAATGCGTGCTTGATAGAGCGCAATGCGCTGCTGAGCTTGGAGGCATTTCTCGTCTAATCCTTCTAGCTCTTGAAGCCTTAATAGGTCATTCTGTTCTCGAGTTAACTCGTTAGCCACGGCTATCCTGAGTGACAAAATTTGAATTTCGATAGGAAGGACTGCTTCACTGCCGTAGACCAATGAGAATGGTGTGCAACCTGTCGGTGCTCGTACCGTGGTGCGATATGCCCAGAGACATTCTTCCAGCTTCTCATTCCAATCTCTTTTGTTCGAAGAGACGAACTTCTTCAAAAGCTTGATAATGGTTTTGTTGAAGGCTTTCGCCAATCCATTAGCAGCTGGATAATATGCCGTAGAGGCCACATTTTGTATCCGATTTTTATCGCAAAACCAGTGGAATGCATGGCTGATGAACTAAGGCCCATTGTCATGGATTATCCTTCGGGGAACCCCAAAATGGTAAATAACGTGATGCTTGATGAAGCTGGTCACATTAGATATCTTTACCTCAGCAAGAGGGATCGCCTCTGCCCATTTGGAGAAGTAATCCGTGATGGCCAGTATGAACCGGTGACCTCTGGAAGAAGACGGGTGAATAGGACCAATGATATCCATACCCCATGCTTCGAAAGGCCAGGATACAACCGTAGGATGTAGATGTTCGGACGGTTGATGTATGAAGTCTGCATGGACCTGACAGGCTCTGCATCGTCTAGAATACTGGATTGCGTCTGCGATCATAGCGGGCCAGTAATAGCCCATTCTCCTAAGATCCTGTAGCTTAGGACCGGGTTGATGCGCCCCGCACACGCCGTCGTGAGCTTCACGGATAATCCGCTGTGCTTTATCACCATAGAGACATCGTAATAATAGCCCGTCATAAGACCGGCGATATAGGCATTGTGACAATGCGTCGAAGTAGAAGCGTAATGATCATCTTTTGACAGATATTGCTTCTTTAGGATCTTCTGGCAAGATTCCGTATGCTACGAAATCTATAAAGGGACTTCTCCAGTCTCTCCTGCGAGGATCTGTGTCCACCGTATAGTTGCATTTGATGTGAAAGTTGTTTTTCACACAGAATAAGTCTCTGTTAAGAAGGATTACCGAATTCTGCCTTCTTATAGGGGTAGCTAAATCTGCAGCTAGACTGGCTAGGGCATCAGCTTCCAGATTCTGAGATCGAGGTACATGCTCAAGGAAGAATCCCTTGAATGTCATGGCTATCTCGACCGTTGCTTGGTGATAGGGGATGAGGTCGGGATTCCAGACTTCATATATTCCTCTGACTTGGTTGACGATCAGCAGAGAATCACCGAAGGCTTCCAGAGATTCGATCTCCAGCACTTTAGCGACTTGGAGCCCGATTAGTAGAGTGTTGTATTCCACCACATTGTTAGAACATGGCTCGCTAAGAGAATATGCTCGGTAGATAACGAGTTTATCAGGAGTGACTTGGACGATCCCTACCCCTGACACCACATTTCCCCTGGGATCGGTCCTGGAGGCGCCATCAAAGAACAGTTGCTATGCCTCGCCTTCCGTTGCGGAATTACACTCCGCAACTTCATCGGGAATGTCCTCGTATAGTTTGGAGGCCTCCGGGATGGGATGAGCAGCTAGAAAGTCGGCCAATGCTTGGCCTTTGACGGACTTCTGAGGGACGTACACCATGTCATATGGCGTTAATAACATCGCCCAAGTCGCGAGTCGGGAATTAAGGACACTTGGCTTGCTCATCAGTACCCGAAGAGGATTGATCCTGGAGATGATATGAATGGTTTGGCCCGTGATATAGTGTCGCATTTTCTGAATAGCGAACATCAGAGCCAGACATTCTTTCTCCACAGGGTTGTACCGGTATTCGGCTCCGACCATCATCCTGCTGAGGTAGTAGATAGCCTGCTCGTGGCCAATATCATTTTTTTGTGCGAGAAGAGCTCCCAGAGAATGATCCATTGCTCGAACGTACAACACGAACGGTTTTCCTATGACGGGAGGTACCAGAACCGGTGGGCTAGTGAGGTAGCGTTTGATATCTCCGAACGCTTGCTGACAGGCTTTGTCCCATACGAAGGATAAACCTTTCTTCATAAGGCGCAAAAAGGGCTGGCATCTCCCGGAGAGGTTGGATATGAATCTTCGGATATAAGCCAGACGACCTTGAAATCCCCTGAGTTCCCTCAGATTGCGGGACGGCCGCATTTCTAAGATGGCCTTGACTTTATCAGGGTCCACTTGAATGCCTTTGACGGTGATGATAAATCCCAAAAATTTGTCGCTAGATACTCCCAGAAAGGACTTTGTAGGGTTCATTTTGAGTTGATGTTGGCGCATCAATTCAAATACTGTCTTCAAGTCTTGGATGTGATTATCCCTGAGACGGCTTTTGACAGCTACATCGTCCACGTAACACTCCACTGTCTTACGTAAATGCTTGTGGAATATGTCACTCATAGCTCGTTGGTACGTAGCCCCGGCGTTCTTTAATTCGAAGGGCATGACCGTATAGCAGTATACCCCCAGTGGTGTCCGGAAGGCGGTATGCTTCTCATCTTCAGGATGCATCTTGATCTGATTGTATCCCGAGAATCCATCCATAAAAGATATACGTTCAAAACCGCATGTATTATCGATCATGACGTCTGTGATGGGAAGAGGGAACTCATTCTTGGGGCAGGCTGCGTTCAGATCTCGGTAATCGATGCAGATCCGTACTTTTCCATTCTTCTTCATGACCGGGATAACATTGGAGACCCAGTCGGGATGTTGTTCCTCACGGATGAAGCCGCAGGCTATCAACTTCTTGACTTCAGCTTCAATGGCGTCCATCATGTCTGGGCGGAACCGGCGTTGGTGCTGCTTCACAGGCTTTGAATCGGGCAGTATGTTGAGTTTATGAGTAGCCACCTTTGGATCAAGACCTGGCATATCCTCATAATTCTACGCAAAGACGTCAATATATTCTTTTATCAGCTGGGTAATTTCTTCCCTTTCTTCTTCGGAAAGGTCGTTACTGATAAATATCGGCTTTGGTGAAAGTTCATCCCCTACGTCAATCTGGATAACTTTATCTTTAGTGGGAGGTTCTCTCTGCTCGAAGCAAAACTCCCATTGTGTATCCATTTGCTGAGCCCAAGCGTCATTCTCGAATGGTTCGAATTCTTGTTCGTCTGATTCGAAGGAATCCGTTGCTACCATATTTGTTGATAATATTTGCTCGAGGGCATGAGATGAGCCGGAGGGCGATGAGCCGTCTTGAAAAGAGAAAAAGATATCCTCGTTCGACTTGGAAGTCGTAAAGGAGGTGGCGTACCCTAACCCGAAACGGGTTTGTTGATAGTGGGGATTGCCGAGCAGCGGTGTTCGTCTGCCTTTCCCGTAGTTGAGACCTGGTTCCATCCTTAAGTTGTAACCCATATTTTGCATGATCTTCATGGCTTGCGGGCTGTACCTGTGAACTTGTATTTCACCAGAGTCGTCATCAAAGGAATCCTCTTGTATAGTCTGTTCGTTGTGCATGCGGCCGAAGACTATTGAACGCTGACCGTTGCGGGCCGGTGGAACAATGAAGATAGAATCCTCATGTGGTCCATACGTCGTGGTGACATTGGATGATGATGCCACTTCCCATATGTGCGGATGAAAGGAATCTATAGCTGCCAAGAATTTTTGTGCTATAGGCTCTATATCGTCATGGGGAGAGGATTCTTGATTTGGAATCCAAGCGTCGATATACTGGAAAAGAGGTCCTTTATTATTATCAGAAATCGCACTTCTGGTTGTATTTACATCACTCGGCTGCTTGCTGCGTCGAAGGTTGATGATTAAGGGCGGAGGCTGTTGTCTGCTCAGAGGTAATATGGACATGGCTGTTTTTGGTGGACTTAACACTCTGGTGTAATTATGGCTAAGTACGAATGTTAAGTGTAGATAACAACCGATATCAGAGGTAATATGATAGTCGATAGCCGAAAGTTTATTCAGAGGTAATATGAACATGACAAACTTTTGATTGTGACTCCATTGGGGATGGAGGTACACGTCTGCTCAGAGGTAATATGGACATGACAAACTTTTGATTGTGACTCCATTGGGGATGGAGGTACACGTCTGCTCAGAGGTAATATGGACATGGCAGTTTTTGGTAGACTTAACACTCTGGTGTACTTATGGCTAAGCACGGATGTTAAGTGTAGATGACAACCGATATCAGAGGTAATATGATAGTCGATAGCCGAAAGTTTATTCAGAGGTAATATGGACATGACAAACTTTTGATTGTGACTCCATTGGGGAAGGAGGTACACGTTTGCTCAGAGGTAATATGGACATGGCAGTTTTTGGTGGACTTAACACTCTGGTGTACTTACGGCTAAGCACAGATGTTAAGTGTAGATGACAACCGATATCAGAGGTAATATGATAGTCGATAGCCGAAAGTTTATTCAGAGGTAATATGAACATGACAAACTTTTGATTGTGACTCCATTGGGGATGGAGGTACACGTCTGCTCAGAGGTAATATGGACATGGCAGTTTTTGGTGGACTTAACACTCTGGTGTACTTATGGCTAAGCACGGATGTTAAGTGTAGATGACAACCGACATCAGAGGTAATATGATAGTCGATAGCCGAAAGTTTATTCAGAGGTAATATGAACATGACAAACTTTTTGTCCGAAAAAGAATTACTATAGAGTGATTTTTCTTCTGAAGGATCCACTGGAAAAACTTTTGCGGGACTTGTCATCCGGTATCTTTCTGTAGTGATTGTCCCCTTGTTTTATAGATGCAAGGTGATAACCTTGGCATCGATCAACTCCTGTATCCTTCTTTTTAGCACATAGCAGGCCCTTGTAGGGTGATGAGTGTACCGATAGAAGAGACAATAATCTGGGTCATCGACTTTGCCGGCCCTCTCAGGGTATCTGATGTTGGGTAGCTGAAGCTTGCGTTCCTTTCTCAACATGTTGAAGATTTTAATGATGTCATCTTCTTTGAAGGAGAAAGTCCCTTTTGTTCGTAGGGTTCATGATGCCTGAATTTTACGGTCTCGCGGGAAGATCGTCGTCGTTGCATCATCTTTGGATCTTGAGGGAATTCTACCCCCAGCTCGGACGCTGCCCTGTCTTGCCGAGGTAGGCTACCCCCAGACACACCGTGGCATCTGTCCACAGGAGCTGATTTAGAAGGAGCTGCCTCTGGCTGTACGGGATTAGATTTTGAAGCTTTGGGTCTCGTAAGAGATGCAGTATATCCCAACCCAAAATGAGCTTATTGATGGTGAGGATTACCACGCACTGGTGTTCGTCTACCTTTTCCATAGTTGAGGCCTTATTTCAGCTTCAAATCATAACCCATGCTTTGCATAATATTTAATGCTTGCGGGCTATATCTGTGGGTTTGTATCCTGCCAGTTTCAGATTCGCAAAAATTTTCCTGTCTGATCGGGGTGTTCCGTCTGCGACCGAAGATTATTGGATGCTGATAGTCGCGAGTTGGTGGAATAATAAAGAGGGAATCTTCGTGTGGTCCACCTGTCATGACGACATTAGACGTTGATGTATCTTCCCATAAGATCTCCCCATGTTTGACCGTTAGGGGAACTGAAGTCTGTTCATGACTTTTGTCTTTGCGTTTCTGGATCAGATAATCCCGCAGGTCAGGAGGAGTTGCAGAAGAAGAAGATGATGTCTTGTTCGTTCTGTTCCCATTGGTGGGCATGCGGATGACGGGGACCGTAGTCTTCCCTGTGCCACCCGTGTACAACAGGTTGGCCATCTGTGCGGCGGATAATCCCTGAGGAGGGTATCTTTCTGCGACTAGAGCCTTCTTTACGCCTAGGGACTTCGCCTGACGTAATTTGGAGCTTCGCTCTAGTTGGCGTAAAGCTGAGGATGTCCTCAGTCGGCCATCAGCGTCTCGTATAATTCGGAGGGCGTAAAGATTGTTAACTTGCTGGCGTAAAGGCCGAGAAGTTGAGTAGTCCGCCGCTCGCTTTCCCTTGCGGGGGATTATCTGATTCTACGTAGAGGTCAGATGTTATTTTATGCGCGGAGCGTGTCTTGTACTTCTGATTTGGCGCTGAGACTTTATCAGAAGCTTTGTCTATTCCGCCAGGGACGGGAGACTGAATTTCACGCGCAGAGCGCGGAGTATACTTCTGGGTTAGCGCTGAGGCATTGTCAGAAGTTTTGTCGGTTCTGTCAGAGACAGGCGACTGAATTTTACGTGCAGGGCACGGAGGGAGCAAGGCTACAACCTCATTGGTCGGAGAGATCAGAGAGATCGGAGAGTCCACAGGAATGGTAGAGGATGTCTTGGGCACCCAGACCTTACGCAGCTTTCTGTTGTTTTAGTGAGAGAGAGAGTGAGAGCTGCCCTTTGTCCGGAGCATATCTTCGTAGGCAGATTGGTCGAACTGGACGATCAGTATCTTCTTCACGGATCCCACGGATACCGTATCATGTTGAGCAATAGCTTCCTCATCAGAAGAGAAAGATGTCCCCAGCAGAGTCGACATCTTGTTTCGGGATAATATAAACGAGAAAAGATTTGATGAATGCGGAAAACGAGGTCTTGTACGAAGATCCGCCCTTCTTTTATGTTTACAAACAAGATTGTACAAATTTGATCCTACACGAGGATGTCTAAGTACAATTTATTTAATCTGGGTGAATATTGCTATAGGTGTCTGATCTGCAGTCGATCACTTTAGCCCTTGGACCACACGATATTGAAGAAGTGCCATGGAAGTAAGGTAGCAGCTTCGAGGGTTGCTAAAGAGGGTGGACGCCCGATGCCAAAGTCGTCGATCCCTTCTCTTTGCCTGAGCTCTGGACTCTTCTCTCTCTCTCTCTCTCTCTCTCTCTCTCTCTCGACCGTTGGATCTGGTACTGGATCTCTTGATCAGTTTTCAGACCTAACTTCTTTGACCCTCCAATTTGTCGACCTTGTTCCTCATTGATAGAGGTCTCTATTTATAGAGTTTTAGTGACAGTGACCACTCAATCGGTGTAAAAACCGAGTAGTAGAAAGTACATCACCCTTTTACACAATGGTTAAAATAACCAAAGCCTGCGTATAGATGATCCTTTGAATGAGCGTGTGACGCGGGTCCAACTAAGGGACAAAACGCGTATAATCTCTACAAAGATCACGGCGTAAAAGCCATGGTATCCCTCGTGTAGAAGAGGTTGGCATAGAAGCCAATGTCTGTCACCATGGCATAGAAGCCAAATAGTTATCAAACCGGCATGGAAGTCGAATAGGCGTAGAAGCCGAGTGGTCATAAAGGCCGAGTAGGCGTAGAAGCCGAGTAGGCACCGAAGCTGAATGGGCGTAGAATCCGAGTAGGCACCAAAAGCTGAATGGGCGTAGAAGCCGAGCAGGCACCGAAGCTGAATAGGCGTAGAAGCCGAGCAGGCACCGAAGCTGAATGGGCACAGAGGCCGAGTGGATGTGGACGTTTTAGCCGAAATTACGGCTTTTGGAGATATAATCAAATCCCCAGCATTAATTGTGGAGATTTGCCATCATCCGGTGCATTAAACGCAGATGCGTGTTTTGAAGGTCTGTCACTTGGCCTGCGCATGGTGCAGAGACGTGTCTCAGGCATCTGTCAGTTTTTGGCACTTCAAATGTAGAGACGTGCCTCGAGAACCTGTCACCGCTCTGTGCATAAAAAATGCAGAGACGTGCCTCGAATCTCGTATGAGGTACAACTTTTGACGTGGCAGGCGGTTTGTCTTTCGCGGAGCGTAAGGAGCTCTCATCTGCCTGTGTAAAACTAGGCAGTGTATTCCTTCGTGTACGTAAAAGCGGTTTACGCAAGGGAAATGGCAGTAAATGACAGCCTGGGTTGCAGTACCTCGCCATCATTATAGCCGTCGCCTGGGTAGTCGAGTAGTATCCCTTTGTCAGAAGTCGAGACATCAGGTTTATTGTAGGATCTGACAGGTTCATTGCAGGCTTTGACAGGTTCATTGTAGGCTTTGACATGTTCACTTTGGAGAATACGAAGCGTCCCTCGTACACTTCATTGAAAAGATGATGAGTTTTACGCCATAAAGGCGATGAAGCCCCTGTTTACGCTGAGGCAGCCTGAACGAACTGTCCTACGCGGATGGTCCTTGAGCCTGTATTTCTTACTGTGCTTTGGCGGAGAAGCTCTGTTTGCACGCTTGAAGGCTCTGAAGTCCTCTGTTTACGCTGCTTTGCATCAATATGCTGCGTAGAGCTTCCAGCGTATTTTTTATGCTTCAATATCCACCTCCGCTGTGCCCTAGCCGCCTGCGACCCGTAGCATCCCCGGCCGTCACCAGCACCGCCTTGACGACCCCAGCCCCGCCTTCCTCGGCTGCCTCTAGCTCTGGCGACACCTCCGGCGAGCACAGAAACCCTAGCAGCCGCCACCGTGCCGCGTCGCGCCGCCTCGCGGATTCGTGGTTTCAGTCTTTTTCGGAGCCCTATTCAGGTGACTGTATCTCTCTCCTCGCTGTCCCATTTTCTGTTCCGTCTGCTGTGACGCATAGCCTGCGTGACCCTCTTGATACCCATGCAACTCGCTCGGGGTATCGCGTCCTGTGACGATCGCAAACTGCGACCCAAAATCAGGAAAATTAATATCCTATTTTCCCCGGAACTGGGTGCGCCCCGCTAAACGGGATGACTTGGTCGTATACGGACTTAACCGAAAGGTGCGCGCCGTTAATACGGAAGTGTGAGATTTTGCGAAAGTTGATTTGGATGTGCATGCACACCAAAATCAACGCGTATCCGTCGACAACACCCCATATCGGCAATATTCTAGAACTCATTATAACTTCGTATACGCACGTCGTATCGAAACGAAACTTGCGCCATCAGACTCGTAGCAATACGCTGGTCCTGTGACCCAAGTTTGGTTTGATTCTGAGAATATTGACATAATCGGGTATCGTGGGCCCCACAGCTCCACTTGACGGACGATTTTGTGATCGACTCATCGGAATCCAGTTCTGGACATTCCGTTGGGTTCGTATCATCGTTCTGGACTTGTGGACACTAATTTTGACAAATTTGGAGAATATTGTCTCTGACACGTTTTTCGGTGCGAAGCGGGTCACATGTGAACCCCGCTTTGACCAGAAACTGTCATTTTTGCCCCTGTGTCCAAATTGGACTCAAGGACAGGTATTTCTAGCTATTTGATGTTTTCTGAATCTGATGGTAACGTTTATTTCAGCAACCGGAGGAGTACCTGCAAATCCCGCGGATATTGGAGCAACAGTTGGATACCAAATCCCAGGCAAGTGTACCTTGCCAAACTTCCAGTACCTGCTTCATATTTTTATCTTAATTTATTTATATGATTTACATGCTTAACCTAGGACCGTATGAATTTACTTAGCATCCGAATAATATTCGAGTGTCAACACTGTACGCGGAGTTGTGTAATATCACATAGAGATAGATATCGAGACCCTTTACATTCTCGTGCTTGCATCATCAAGTACGTTATACCCAGGACACCTGATACTATTTATGAGACAGAATCTTCCTGAGATATTCATGGTGATTCTGTATAGGTTACAGGATTTGTGACATAGACATTATATTCATAGCTATCATATGACTTGCTGCATTAGATATGATCTTGCGTGACATGGACATGAGACATCGTGAACATGTAACGTGTAATTACATTGGGTGGGGAGAGAATTACCATACAAAAGGCTGATTATATATATATATATATATATATATATATATATATTATATTACTGGAGGTGCCTTAGACTCTGTCATAAAGCTTTGTACATTACTGGCCCTTCGAGAGAATACTGCTATGGGTTTCCCTGACACAGATCCTATAGTAGTCTCAGCCCGAGTATGATTAAAACTCTCACTTGCATATCACTTAGGTGGTTATATAGTTTACCTTATTGATTCATTTATTGCTGCACTGTATTTATTTTGGCATGAGATATTTTGTACCTTGTTATGTCCCCTGAGGACCTGGATGTCACGACCCGATTCCGTAGAATCGTTTGAGACGTCCCCCGAATCGTGACCGCCGTACGGGCCTGGAGTTGCGCCCGTACAAGGCTTTAATGATTTGCATAGCAAGCACATATTAAGAGTACGCAGATAAATTGAAACACAGATTTGAAACATGGAAAAGTTCTCTTTATTGATAATGAACATCTATTACAAACTCCTGAACGAGTCAGCTAATATGCCGAACGGCTTACAAAAGAGATGACTCAAAATGAGATAGCAGTCCTGTACATTACATCCCTTTATAAACTTAAAATGATAAAGACCTCCAGGCTGGAGGATAGCTTTGCCACGGAGCTGCATTTGTGTATGAAGAGTTGCAGCTTCGGACTTCAAAAGGCTTCGAGGGCACGGTGAAGATGCGCCAACAGCTAGACTGGATCGGGAAAACGACTTCGGCTCCTCGCTCGTTTCGCCTTGGTGCGGAGAACCTGTTTCAACGAGGGTCAGCATATCGAAACATGCTGGTGAAGGCGAGCTAGCCGAACTATACTAATCAACACGTTATTTTAAATGAAGCATGCATATTTGTGGGTTTCTATCTTGCCTTAGTTCATTTACAAGTAAGCAGCATATAAAATTTATACTAAAATGAACGTGCCACCGTTCGGTAGATTTTACCTGCCCGTCTGAATTACCTGCACAATACTTACCTTGCCTTCCCTGCCACGAAGACACAAGTTAGTTTGCAACAGGTTTAAATATACAAGATGATCACTGACTTGGTTGCCATAATAGACGATAGTCTTTGACGAGAATGGCGTGCAACGAAAGTACAAGGGGCGTTGCAAGCCATTCCGCTAAGAACAAGAGACTAAACAATAGGTCTCGCCCGGACCGGATCGATGCCAGTGCCCCAGCATCGTCCGCAAGACCGTTACCCTGTGCACAAGTTATCCATGATCGAACAATATACAAGTAACAAGTTTGTAGTTAAGGCAACAAGAGTACAAGACAAGCATTTGTAGAAGAAAAGCAAAAATTCATGATTTATTCCCAAGCGAACAAGCATGCCATTAAGTATCCGTTCGTGCAGTTATTGACAAGCATATGAACCAAGTCTATTCTCTTTTATCTTGGTTTCTTTTATTATTACTTGGTATCGTTTGATCGGGGCAAAGAAGAATGCAGATTTATTAGATGTGAAGCTTGGAAGCAGGGCTAGCTAATCGGGTTGGTAGCCACTCACTTAGATAGTTGGAAGGAGAAGGAAAGAGGCGCTTCACGACTCCGCTCGCAAGCCGCCTACTGCTCGTTCATCTACACACGAACAGCTCGATTAATACTTCTTCCTCTCTTTCCAATCTCGGAATAGAAGTGCAAGTCAATGAACGAAAACAATGAAAACTATCGAAACCGTTCAAGGAAAACAAGCAAATCCTAAAACCAACTCAAAGCACGAAAGCAACAAGCGACATCGAAAACCGAGGCAATAAAAGATAGCAGCGGAGAGGTCCCTCCTGACTCTGCCGCTAAGCCGATCCTTGGGACGCAGTCCACTGAATATGGGAATCAATTCCGAAGAAACAAATCCATAACGAGGACGAGTTCTTAATTCAATCTATCTCGATCGAACGATACCGTCTTATGTTTCTTAGCCGCGCTCTCCGCACCGGGAGAACGGGGCGCTACATCCTACCCAACTAATTGGAAGTTTCGTCCCGAAACTTAAGAATAGGACCTACCATTAGGGATTATTGCGTACGGGATAGCGATCATGACTCAAGGAACAATCATGAACAGAATGGTCTGATCCGCCACAGGCTAGGCATAATCCAAGTTTCAGGCGACATTTGTCGATTGCATGCCCCGGCTTTTTGCAGAAACTACAAGGCTGGTTTGCTTTCTGCTTCCCGCCATTATTGTGACGCTTTGTAGCATTATTTCCTCTCTCGTCGCTTTGGTATTTGTGACTGGATGTATGCACAGCGCCGGTAGAAACGTGAGGATAGAGTGGTTCAAGCGACAGGGCGTGATTTATGACTTCACGTATTGTACGATACTGATGAACGGCTACGTGCCCATGAATGGTAGGGCGTAGTCCACCTTCAAACCTTCGAGCTCGACTCGCTGCATCGGGTAAATAGGCCCTAGCAAATTTGGAGAGTCGGTTGAATTCGGCGGAGTACTCCTTAACTGTCATGCTGTCTTGCCGCAGCTGCACGAACTCTATTTCCATTTGACGTTGTACTGGAGGGGGTACAAACTCCTCTTCGAACGTGGCACAAAAAGTCGTCCACGAGATCGTCTCCTCTCCGTGATCAAATTGGAGAGATCGTCGATGCACGTCCCACCAATCGTGCGTGTTGAGGCGGAGCTGTAGTTGCGCGCAGGCGACGCGCTTCTCTTCGGGGACCTCTAGCAGAGCGAAGTGATCTTCAAGTTCGGCCAACCAATCTAGAGCTACGACTGGGTCCGCTGTCCCGTTGAATGGGGTATTGCAGACTTTCTTGAAGTGGCCAAAGTCGAAGGCAGTCATGTCCCTCGCCCTTGGAATATGCGGCGTCTCTACTTCAAGCACGGGCTGTTCCACCGGAGTCGGCGCTCTTGTCGTGGAATGGTTGGAAGCCAAAGTCTGAACGATCTGTTGCAGGGTATCTACCTGCTTTTGTTGGACTGAGAATCGTGCTTCTATATTGTCTTGAAACTTGAGCTGACTCTCTTCCGCCCGCTTCTCGGCCCGTTCATAGCGAGCCTTGTCTCTTTGTTGGTTTGCCTCCAACATCTGCAACATTTGTTGGACGGGATCGATGCTTGGCATGGCTCGCTGGCTCTCTGAACTTCCCGAAGTGCCCAAACTACTTTCTTGGCCTTGCGTTTCATTCGGTGCTTGCACTGCAGATTGCGCTGGAGCCATTCCTTCAAAAAAAGGTAAATTACATTAGGATCATAATGTATTATGGACTTATTGCATGAACGTATCTCATTTTGGCCTACCGAGTTCAAGAGTTCGCACAGGAATTTGATCGTTAAAGGAACTTTTCCAGTACGAAGTCTAAGGAACTTTGAATCTGTGCTCTGATACCACTATGTCACGACCCGATTTCGTAGAATCGTTTGAGGCGTCCCCCGAATCGTGACCGCCGTACGGGCCTGGAGTTGCTCCCGTACAAGGCTTTAATGATTTGCATAGCAAGCACATATTCAGAGTACGCAGATAAATTGAAACACAGATTTGAAACATGGAAAAGTTCTCTTTATTGATAATGAACATCTATTACAAACTCCTGAACGAGTCAGCTAATATGCCGAACGGCTTACAAAAGAGATGACTCAAAATGAGATAGCAGTCCTGTACATTACATCCCTTTATAAACTCAAAATGATAAAGACCTCCAGGCTGGAGGATAGCTTTGCCACGGAGCTGCATTTGGGTATGAAGAGTTGCAGCTTCAGACTTCAAAAGGCTTCGAGGCGCGGTGAAGATGCGCCAACAGCTGGACTGGATCGGGAAGACGACTTCGGCTCCTCGCTCGGTTCGCCTTGGTGCGGAGAACCTGTTTCAACGAGGGTCAGCATATCGAAACATGCTGGTGAAGGCGAGCTAGCCGAACTATACCAATCAACATGTTGTTTTAAATGAAGCATGCATATTTGTGGGTTTCTATCTTGCCTTAGTTCATTTACAAGTAAGCAACATATAGAATTTATACTGAAATGAACGTGCCACCGTTCGGTGGATTTTACCTGCCCGTCTGAATTACCTGCACAATACTTACCTTGCCTTTCCTGCCATGAAGACACAAGTTAGTTTGCAACAGGTTTAAATATACAAGATGATCACTGGCTTGGTTGCCATAATGGATGATAGTCTTTGACGAGAATGGCGTGCAACAAAAGTACAAGGGGCGTTGCAAGCCATTCCGCCAAGAACAAGAGACTAAACAATAGGTCTCGCCCGGACCGGATCGATGCCAGTGCCCCAGCATCGTCCGCAAGACCGTTATCCATGATCGAACAATATACAAGTAACAAGTTTGTAGTTGAGGCAACAAGAGTACAAGACAAGCATTTGTACAAGACAAGCAATAATTCACGATTTATTCCCAAGCGAACAAGCATGCCATTAAGTATCCGTTCGTGCAGTTATTGACAAGCATATGAACCAAGTCTATTCTCTTTTATCTTGGTTTCTTTTATTATTACTTGGTATCGTTTGATCGGGGCAAAGAAGAATGCAGATTTATTAGATGTGAAGCTTTGAAGCAGGGTGTCACTACCACATTCCGAAAACAGGGGTATTTTTGACTTTTTACAATATTTAATATTATGGTAGTTACAATTAAATAATTGCATGATAATATTTTTTATTTAAATAATTATGTGATGTGTAATTGAATATAGTATTATATGCAGTGTTCATTTATTGTTAGCTAGCAGACTAGACCTAGAAGCCCAGTAGATGACCACCTGTCCGAATTATAGAATTCTGGATTTTATTATTTTATCTAGAATTTAATATTTGGAGATTGTAATTAATTACCGTATGTTATTTAATATTTTGTGCCCTGTCTTTGCTTCGATATTTGGAGCGCTACCCTGACTTTTGTCTTCCAACAAATTTTGCCATCTTGCCCTAGACATGCCCGCCTTCCATTCTGCTATTTTTGCAACTCATAATTTTGCTCCCTGTGCATTAATTCTGGCCGCACAAAAATTGTCGCGGACGTTATTTAATAAATCCCTATTTTTGTATCGTTGTGCGTTCCAATTTAAATTGGAGACAATCTTGACCTATTTTTCGTGCGACCCAAATTAGGGTAATATTCTATTCTGAGTCTTCTTCATTATTGGTATTGATGACCTGACCTGATTTTGGCCCCATGTACTCCTAATTAATTGTTGAACACAACTTGCATTTATTTCTATTTAAATTGAGGATACTATTTTATCTGATTCTGAAATCCCAATTTTATTCCAGTGCCCTGTTATTTGAGCCCACACAAATCTTACAGCGCCCCCTGACCCTACAAAACACCAAACACCGAATCGCTCGCCAAATTTTCGCAATTTATGTGTTTGTGCAATTTCCCAAATTTAAGGGGGCTAAATTGTAAATTTGCATTTTGTGTCAATACCCAATTGTTTAAACAATGAGGGAACCTAATATTATTTAACTAGCCCTCACCCTCATTCCTACATGAATCAATTTTTCTCTCATGACAGATCTGGACCCCTCATTCTAGGGGTCAAATCCTCACCATTCATCAAACCCTCTCTCCCTATATATGTCATGTCCCATCAACACCCTTCCCTAGAGAAACCCTAATCCCAAAAACAAGCCTCCACCTCCATCATCCAACACCAAACCGTAGGCTTCCCCTTTTCATTTTCTTCTTCTCTTCTCCTTCTCTTTTCTTCTTCTCTTCCTTCTCCTTCTTCTTTATATTTTTCTTTCTTCATTTTGAATTCATAGGGGGGGAACAATGAATAATGTTCATCCCTGAACCCCGGCCACTGCTCACCCCGGCGCCCGAGTCCCCGACCCGGCGGCGCTGCTCCTCCCCCGCCTGTCATCATCCTCCAACTCCCCTCCGTGCTCTTCTACTGTCGGCCCGCATAGCCGACCACCTCTGCCCACTCCGGCGGTCAGCACCAACTGCTCCGGCAGTCAGCCCGCTGCTCCTCTGTGCAGCCCCGGCGGCCCCATTAACTCCGGCGCTGCCCATCTCCTCCCCACTGCTCTTCAACCCCTCCGGTCGGCCAGTGCTCCGGCCTCCTCCAGGCCGAGTCTCCCCGGAGCTCCCCCTCTGCTGCTCGACCACCCATCCCCGACTGCCCGGTACAGCCACCCATCTCCCTCGATCACTCCGGCAGTACAACCACCTCCATCATCCTCCAAACACCTTCACCACCATCATCATGAAACAGTCCGGCGAGCGGCCCCGATCCGACAGCTCCTTCCCCATCCCTTCCCTGCTGCTCCTCCCTCTGCTGAGAGCTCCGGCGTTGAACCGCTCCGACCGCTGGCTGCTCCCCTTCACCACCATTCCTCCGCTCCAACAGCTCCACTCTCGAGCTCCTCCCCGACCTGCTCCGGCGGCCAAGTCCGGCCAACCCCAGTAAGTTCTTCTTCTCCCCATCCCTCTTTCTTTATATATATATATATATATATATATATGTATATATATATAATGTATGTAAGTATGTATTTGGGTAGGTATAAATGTGTTTACGTATTATAGTTATTTAATCCATGGGTACGTATATGTATAGTATATGTATTCAGTATGTGTATGTACATTATATATATATAATTAATCTACTTAGTATGTATGTAGGTATTTAATGTATAGTATATGTATATATTAACATGTATATGTAATTATGTAATTTAAATTAATATTTAATGTATATGTATCTGTATATATATATTAATTAATGTATATGTAGATTTCAGAATATGTAGGAAATTATTTATTGGTATACTTAATATATTTTTATATATAAAATGGGTATACATGTATTTATATATATTTAGTATATATATGTAATCATTAATTGGTATAAATGTAAGTATATTGGTATTTCCTTATAATGTGTATTAGATACGTATTTTTAATAGATGTATATATATGTACGTGTTAGTATTAACTATATAAATTTTAGTACATATTTTAGTGCGTATTTTTGTTAATAGGTATGAGTAATTAAGGAATAATGTATATGTATATATTTAACAGGGTTGATATAAATATAAATACGTACTTAGTATATGCATTATTGGTATTGTATAAATTGATATATATATCTATGTTTTGTATATACTATGTATATGCTTTCAACATATATAATTTGTATATATGTATAAAAATATATTTTGTACATGCTTTTATTATATTCCTAATATACATAGTATAAATTTAATTTGGTGTATTAGTATTAGTATATTTAAATGATAATGTTGACTATATATATATATATTCTAAAATGTATTTTTGGCATGTATATGAGTATACATACATAATGTTCAACTAGTATAAATCAAATATGTATTTAAAAGGCATATATATCTATATTGTAAATACATTTGAATTGGTGCATGTATAAAATATTGTATATGTACTAAATTTGGTATATATATATATATATATTGTAAGCATTAAAGTATATGTTAGTTAAATAAGTGTAATATGGTTTATGTATATCCTACTAGGTGACCCTAGTTGACTAGTGCCCTGCCTGGCATGGCCCTGAGGCCAGTGTTTTGACTGTTTGTTAGAGTAGCTTCTGATGCAAATGTTATATTGTGTTATGTTTATAGGACTGTTGGTTTACCCAGGGGATACTCTGGAACATGACATCCATAATTACCAGCTAAGGACCCGAGGCAAGTACATTCTCTGATAATTTCCAATTTCTTGATAATTTCTATAAATTCAATAATCTTGAAATGTTACAACTGAATCCTTGACACTGTGCTACACGGACTAGTATAGCTTGGATCTGCAGTCATGAGATGTTACCTTGATTATCGTATTGACATTGTACACGACATGTATATTAGATATCGTACATGATAGACTTGACTTGCTCGTGTATCGTGACGTGTCATGGTTGGATCCACAGTACTAGTTGGGGGCGGGGAGGTAGTTAGTAAGAAATGTGATCATAACCTCTTATTGTAGTATAGAAAATTGTAAGTGTTAATCATGTTCTTCACCCATGATTAGCCAGGCCCTGTAGCTATCGTACATGTTCCCAAGCCGATCACATTTTGAACTACTATTTCAAACACTTAGAATAGATTACAGTTCCCTATTTTAAATCATATACTACATCACCCGTATATGATGCTGTTCCTGGTTCTTTCATTTTCATACATGCACTGACTGTATCATATTGCCTATTGCCTGTCTCTTTACATTGCCTGTCTCTCTTAATTGCCATTGCATTTATTTTACTGTCTTCTCAGTAGCTAGCATGACATGTTATTACTTTATAGTCCTTATCAATTAAATGGAACTGTTATTTGAGATTGTGTTTTGCTCCTTCCTGACTGGAAACATTTTTCCAGACTATGCATTAGAGGACCGCTGTCCGACACTTTATGGACCATATGGTGAGTAGCTGCAGACTTGGTAGATTAGTTGTGATTCCGGGAGGTCTAGCCAGAAATTTCTATTTTTAGTTGTTCTTTAAGTAGACCATTTGGTACCGGATTTGTCTCCGGCATTTTGATGAGACTTGGTTATTTGTTGAGTTAGATTATTACTTTGACTTGTGTTGTATTTAATTAAATTTCTGTTCATTATCTTATCGTGTTGTAATCCTGTGATTGAGTATGTGCTCGTTTATTTGTGTCATCCGTGCCTCCTTATGGAGATTGGATGTTGTGTGACATTAGCTAGATAGTATCAAGACCTTGACAGCGTTCTACCGCCGATGCTGCGGCGTAGGCTGGACGTACCCACGCACTCGTGCCCTTAAACCGGGTGCGGGTCGTGACACGTTTTTAGTGGTGGCCCATGCAGGTCAGACTTCGCGAGTTATGCGATGTCGTAGTAGTGTGGCATCTTTGTTACACTATTGCGTACCTGCGATAGGATCTAGGACATAGGATACTGGGACGAGAGCGACTACTCAATCACAATTCCTTGAGAGATTCCTGGGATGACCCCTGAGAATCTTATTTTAATTCCAATTTAAAAATCCTTCCCTTGTTCCGTCCATTCTCACTTATTGATATTGAATTTGATTGTTGTTGATTAGGTATTAAGTTAGGATTTTGGTTTCGTAGAGGGGTTTGATTTCATATCAAGATAAATTTGCAGACTGATTTATGGTATTATCTGATGACGCATGACGATGAGGACAGCGAGGAAGATTAACGTTAGAGCTATTGGACTACAGAAGGTGGATTTAAATTCTAATTTGAAGATTAAAAACGAATTGCATTTTTGAATTTTGAGAAGTTGAGATATTGTTATTAAATATTTGGAGGATTCAGATTCAATTTGATGAACCTAGACAAGCTATAAGGATTTTTGGAATTGATAAGATTTTTACTTCAGTATTTAGATAATTGACTTTGAGGGAGGTATATGCATTTTTACTTTAAAAATTTATTCGAGGAGTTATTTTGAGGAATTTTATTTGAGGATAAGATTTTATAGTGAGAGAGATATATTAGTATATAAGTATATAAGATGCATGTGTAAGGATCTGTTGGCTTGAGCATGATTGAGATTTTACTGCCAACTGGCTTAGGTGTTCATCTAGGATTGTATTAGAGAGAGCAGTACTTGGTATAGTGTGTTGTAATTGTTATACACTTGAGTGATGGGAATAACTAGTATCAGCGATTGCAGTAGGTAAGAAAGCTAGCAGTGAGTGTGCTTGTGGTAGAACTGTGGTACTTAGAGGGATAGAGGTATCAGACCATGGATGTATCTTTGACCTGTGCAATCACAACTAGGATTTTTCCAATCTTTATCTTGAATGTTGTTCTTTAGAACTGTACTGTCCTTCCTTGATGATATCGCATTTTGCCTAAATTGATTCTTTGGGATCTGTCTTCAGGATGTCACCGTAGACACGATCTATGAGAGCGGGAACATCAGCTTTAGAGGGGTCTGCCACCTCTCCACCTGATGGACAGACAGCCGTAGTTCCTCCTACATCTCCGGTGCATGTAGGAGTGTCTGCACTTTTCGGGGATCCTCCTCCCCCACCTGTCCAGAAGATTGCCGCAGCTACGACGGACAACCTTCCTCCTCCACCGACTCCGATTCCCTGAGGTTTGCCCATTGATGGGACGCAGATGTTTACCTTGATCCAGGGCATGGTAGATGCCCAGAGAGTGACGGCAGATGCTCAGCGAGTTCAAGCTGAGGCTCAGAGGGTGCAAGCAAAAGCGTACCAGGCACAAACTGAGCTGATGAGAGAAAATATGGAGAAAGCTCATCAAGTGACTCTCCAAGCTTTGGAGAGAGTAGCACAGTACCAGCAGTTTCCTGGCCAGCAACAACAGAGATCAGGCACTATAGTGGATTTCAAGAGGATGATGCCTCGAGAGTTTAAAGGTACCGAAGGGATACTCTACGCTGACGACTGGCTAGAGGACATAGAGAGAAGCCTGCGATTGACCCAGATTCCGGAGAACTTGCAGATAGAAGCCGCTGGCAGTCAGATGTTCGATATCGCACTCACGTGGTATCGTACGGAGCCGAGAATTACTGCACAAGGACTTACTTGGGAGACCTTCAAGGAACTCTTCAAGGAGAAGTTCTTTCCCGACGTGGCATTGGGAACCTTGGAAAGTTAGTTTCATGACTTAGTTCAAGGAAACATGTCGGTCGACGAGTACGCTGCAGAATTCTGTAGATTGAGTCGTTTTGCACCATCTATGATTCGGGACCCAGGAGATCGAGCCCAGAAATTTAGAAAGGGACTGACAAGAGAGATTAGGCCGCGCACTTCTGGTTGTCGTACCGCTACCTATGAGGCTATCTTGATGGATGCTCAGATTGCAGAAGAGGATCTGGATCTCAGGCCTAAGAGGAGTCACAATACTTTTGGAGATATGAATGGTAACACAGGACCGGCCAAGCATCCCCGTATTCAGCATCAACAGCAGTACCAAGTACCATTTCATATTCAGCAACAACCATGGATATTTCAGCATCCACCGCAGTATCTAGCACCAGTTCCTATCCAGCAACGTCCATGGGCATATCAGTATCAACAACAGTACCAGGCACCAGTCCGTGTTCAGCAGAATCGGCAACAGCCTCCAAGAGAGACACAACAGGCTTGTCATTTCTGTAAGAAGCCAGGTCACCTTTGGGAGAGCTGTAGAACGAGGCTAGGACTTTGTTTGCACTGCGGTGCTGCGGGACATCGAGTAAGGGATTGTCTTCTAGCCCCTTATCTTCCCGGCCAGCGCGCAGCTTCAGATTATAGAGATCCAGTTAGGCTACCTGTGGAACCGTATATTGCTCAGCACCCGCGAAGGAAACCACCCCAGCAGGGCGGGGCAATTGCGACGACGGTCGAGGAGACCGATACTACAGGTAATGTGTTAGCAGGTTTTGTTCTTTCCTTCATTCTGTTCCTATCTATTTGATTGATTGATTGCTTCCTTAGTACAAGTTGTATGCATAATTTCTTGTTCGAATGTAGTTAGTAGTACACCCTGATACAGAGACTGCAATACCATGACAAGACACCATGATCGTACATTTCCCCTTAGATTGCATGTTGTATAATTGTAGAAAGATTTTTCTTAGACCATGATTATCGAGGTTTGACCATGACGAAGATTCATAGAGGAGTTATGACTTGACAAGAGAGACAAGATGATTAAGATTCGAGGATAACCATTGATTCAAATACAGGGTTAAGAAATTAACATTGCATAATTGGTGGTTTATTAATTCCAGGAAGATTATGACATATTTAAATTGGTTATTAAATTTGAAATTTTGGGAGATTATCAATATATTTATTTGATTGCAAGTTATGAATTTTAAAATGTTATATTTGGATGTTGTATTTGGAGAACCCTTAAGTATCACATTGTTAAGTATTTTGAGGAAAGAGGAAATCGAGGAATAAAATTTTTGATGGATTAATATTTGAATTCAAATTTGGGACGAGATTTAAATTTTATATGTGCATTGATTAAAATCAAATTTGAGGAGTGGATATTAAATTCCGAGTATTAAATTGTTAAAAAAAAAATAAAAATTTGGGGAAATTTTTGATAAAAATGGACTTTGATTTTATTTCGAGGATTTTCAGGGATGCAATAATTTATAATTTTTGAAAAATTATGAAAGGACATCATGAATTATTACCTGATTTCGTGGATTATGAATTTAAAATTTGAGGGGAATAATAATGTGTATGAATAAACACTACTATGAGGATTTTGAATTTCGAGGACGAAATTTTTTTAAGGTGGGTAGACTTGTCACTACCACATTCCGAAAACAGGGGTATTTTTGACTTTTTACAATATTTAATATTATGGTAGTTACAATTAAATAATTGTATGATAATATTTTTTATTTAAATAATTATGTGATGTGTAATTGAATATAGTATTAGATGCAGTGTTCATTTATTGTTAGCTAGCAGACTAGACCTAGAAGCCCAGTAGATGACCACCTGTCCGAATTATAGAATTCTGGATTTTATTATTTTATCTAGAATTTAATATTTGGAGATTGTAATTAATTACCGTATTTTATTTAATATTTTGCGCCCTGACTTTGCTTCGATATTTGGAGCGCTACCCTGACTTTTGTCTTCCAACAAATTTCGCCATCTTGCCCTAGACATGCCCGCCTTCCATTCTGCTATTTTTGCAACTCATAATTTTGCTCCCTGTGCATTAATTCTGGCCGCACAAAAATCGTCGCGGACGTTATTTAATAAATCCCTATTTTTGTATCGTTGTGCGTTCCAATTTAAATTGGAGACAATCTTGACCTATTTTTCGTGCGACCCAAATTAGGGTAATATTCTATTCTGAGTCTTCTTCATTATTGGTATTGATGACCTGACCTGATTTTGGCCCCATGTACTCCTAATTAATTGTTGAACACAACTTGCATTTATTTCTATTTAAATTGAGGATACTATTTTATCTGATTCTGAAATCCCAATTTTATTCCAGTGCCCTGTTATTTGAGCCCACACAAATCTTACAGCGCCCCCTGACCCTACAAAACACCAAACACCGAATCGCTCGCCAAATTTTCGTCATTTTATGTGTTTGTGCAATTTTCCAAATTTAAGGGGGCTAAATTGCAAATTTGTATTTTGTGTCAACACCCAATTGTTTAAACAATGAGGGAACCTAATATTATTTAACTAGCCCTCACCCTCATTCCTACATGAATTAATTTTTCTCTCATGACAGATCTGGACCCCTCATTCTAGGGGTCAAATCCTCACCCTTCATCAAACCCTCTCTCCCTATATATGTCATGTCCCATCAACACCCTTCCCTAGAGAAACCCTAATCCCAAAAACAAGCCTCCACCTCCATCATCCAACACCAAACCGTAGGCTTCCCCTTTTCATTTTCTTCTTCTCTTCTCCTTCTCTTTTCTTCTTCTCTTCCTTCTCCTTCTTCTTTATATTTTTCTTTCTTCATTTTGAATTCATAGGGGGGGAACAATGAATACTGTTCATCCCTGAACCCCGGCCACTGCTCACCCCCGGCGCCCGAGTCCCCGACCCGGCGGCGCTGCTCCTCCCCCGCCTGTCATCATCCTCCAACTCCCCACCGTGCTCTTCTACTGCCGGCCCGCATAGCCGACCACCTCTGCCCACTCCGACGGTCAGCACCAACTGCTCCGGCAGTCAGCCCGCTGCTCCTCTGTGCAGCCCCGGCGGCCCCATTAACTCCGGCGCGGCCCATCTCCTCCCCACTGCTCTTCAACCCCTCCGGTCGGCCAGTGCTCCGGCCTCCTCCAGGCCGAGTCTCCCCGGAGCTCCCCCTCTGCTGCTCGACCACTGTAAGCCCCTGATTTTTCAAAAAATATTAAAATTGGGATTTTTCACAATTTTCTAGAATTTTCTGGGAATTTTTTGTAATTAAAATCAGGGTTTTAAATTATTACCTAATTTTTAATTGATATTAAACAATATTAAAATATTATAAAAATAATATTTTTGGGTGTAAAATGGAAAACTGGACTTAGGGTAATTTTCCTGGATTTATTGGACCCCGGACCTATTTTTAATCACCTAAAAACTATTTAATTATTTATTTATTAATTATTATTATTATTATTATTATTATTATTATTATTATTATTATTATTATTATATACCCGGCCCAAACCCAAACCTCACCCGCGGCCCAGCCCAATACCTTAACGGGTCGGGTCGGGTCCGCCGACCGAACCCGCCCGACCCGCGACCCGTTTTCACCCCCTTCCCTGCACGACCGCGCAACCGTCCCGCGTCCACCGCCGCTCAGCCCGCGCCTCGCCCGGCCTCGACGCCGCTCCGCCCGCTGCGCCGCCGGACCCGGCCACCCCTCGGCCACGAACGCCCTCGACGCCCTATAAAACCCCTCTCCGGTTACCCCTCCGATCTCCTCTCCCCTCAGCCGTCGCCAGCCACCACCACGCTGCACTGCCCCGCCGCCTCGACGCCGGCCGACCCCGCCGCCCTGCTCCCCCGACCTCGTCGCTGCAGCCCCTCCCTCTTCTCCTCCTCCCCGTTCGACGACGGCAGCCGCAGCACCGAGGAACAGCGGCAGCAGCTCCGGCGGACCCCTCCGCCGCCGCCGACGGTCCCCAGCCGCCTCGCCGTGCCCCCCCCGCGCTGTCCCCGGCCGCCTTGGCCTCCTCCGCCGGCCGAGCCGCCGTCACCGGAGCAAAACCCTAACCCTAGCCCTAATTCCTCTTCGCGTGTCCGACACGAGTCGGACACGACTCTACCCTGATTTCGGGTCCCCTTCAGGTGCGTGTAACTTTCGCCTCGTAGCTCCGTTTCCATTTCCGCAAATTGCGTTGTGAAGCCTGTATGACCCTCTCGGTGTCCGGATAAACTGTTCGGGGCATCGCGTCCTGTGGTGATCGCACACCGCGATCCAAAAACAGGAAAAACCAGACCCTGTTTCACCCCGGAACTGAGTCCGCCCCGCCAAACGGGACGACTTGGTCGCGTGCGGTCTTCACAGATACGTACGCATCGTCGATACGGACGTGTGAGTCTTCGTGGAAGCTGATTCGGGTGTGCGTGCACACCGAAATCAACGCGTATCCGCGGACATCGCCCCGTATCCGCCTTTTCTGTAATTTACCCTAACTTTGTGCACACTCGTCAGATCGAGACGAAACTTGTGTCATCGGACTCGTAGTGATACGCTGGTCCTGTGGGTCAAGTTTGGTTCGATTTTGAGAACGTTGACGAAATCGCGTGTCGTGGGCCCCACAGGCCCCGCTCGACGGGCGCTTTTGTGTTCGGCTCATCGGAATCCAAATCTGGAAGTTCCGTTGGGTTCGTATCAGTGTTCCTGACCTGTTGACACTAAGTTTGGTGAATTTGGAGACCTTTGACCCGGACACGTTTTTCGGTGCAAAGTGGGCCCACCGGCGGACCCCGTTTTGACCCGAAACTGCCGTTTTTGCCCTTGTCTCCAAATTGGACCCAAGGACAGGCGTTTCTAGCTATTTGACATCTTCTGAGCATGATGGTAATGTCTATTTCAGCTTTTGGACTCATCTCTGGATTTTCCCCCAAGAACCTAACTAATCGGATCCAAACAACAGGCAAGTACCTGCACTTCAAGTTTATTCTTTATATTGTGATAATTAATTCCTTGCTCTACTAGCATCATTGGATGATTACACGTAGTGTTAGAACACTGGATTTTTATGTCTTGAATACTGGAGTTCATGTCTTGTTTTCGTGTCGGGTGGGAGAATACTAAGGAGGCATGTAGTTTACCCTTTCCCCTGGATTGTCTAATAGCTGTTGGTACACGACTGTCCATCAGCCGAATCTCGATTGTATTGTCTAATAGCCGTTTATGACGGCCGGATTAGCCTTATAAACCCCTACATGCCAACTAAGTATTCTAAAAACAAACATAAGTTTCATACAGATAACTTCTGGTCATGTTATATTTCTTGCTGACTGTGTAGTTTCATTTCCTGCTCGTTTACTTCTGTTTTCTCATATTCCTGTTTATAGTTTTGACTCTGAGAATATTAACATTCCTTTATGCAATCTTCTTAACATGATATTCAATAATTAAATGTTCATAAATATTTAGTTTAACCTTGTTGTGCATTGTGTACTTTGCTCCTTTCCTGACTGGATCCGTTGTTTTAGGCGATGATGAGAACCTTGCCCCCACCTATTATGATCCCTATGAGTTAGCAGGTGACACATTGAGGAGCCGGTTCCTACTCAGGAGACTACCTTTGAGGAGGAGTAGCCAGTTAGTTATTATTTTATTTCCTTTCAGCACATACTCGGGTTTGTCCCCGATTTATCTTCTGGCTTGTATTAACTGTGGTTTGGTTGTCACAGATCAAATATTATGAAATCCAAGCATTCTTATTCCTGTGATTATCTTTGCCCGTTTATTATTTGTGGATGAGATAGATAGTATTGATCCCAGAAAATGACCTAGACAGCGTACTACCGCCGACACTGCGGCGTAGGCTGGACGTGCCCACGCACTCATGCCCGAATATCCGGGTGCGGGTCGTGACAACCACCCATCCCCGACTGCCCGGTACAGCCACCCATCTCCCTCGATCACTCCGGCAGTACAACCACCTCCAACATCCTCCAAACACCTTCACCACCATCATCATCAAACAGTCCGACGAGCGGCCCCGATCCGGCAGCTCCTTCCCCATCCCTTCCCTGCTGCTCCTCCCTCTGCTGAGAGCTCCGGCGTTGAACCGCTCCGACCGCTGGCTGCTCCCCTTCACCACCATTCCTCCGCTCCAACAGCTCCACTCTCGAGCTCCTCCCCGACCTGCTCCGGCGGCCAAGTCCGGCCAACCCCAGTAAGTTCTTCTTCTCCCCATCCCTCTTTCTTTATATATATATATATATATATATATATATATATATATATATATATATATATATATATATATATATATATGTATATATATATAATGTATGTAAGTATGTATTTGGGTAGGTATAAATGTGTATACGTATTATAGTTATTTAATCCATGGGTACGTATATGTATAGTATATGTATTCAGTATGTGTATGTACATTATATATATATAATTAATCTACTTAGTATGTATGTAGGTATTTAATGTATAGTATATGTATATATTAACATGTATATGTAATTATGTAATTTAAATTAATGTTTAATGTATATGTATCTGTATATATATTAATTAATGTATATGTAGATTTTAGAATATGTAGGAAATTATTTATTGGTATACTTAATATATTTTTATATATAAAATGGGTATACATGTATTTATATATATTTAGTATATATATGTAATCATTAATTGGTATAAATGTAAGTATATTGGTATTTCCTTATAATGTGTATTAGATACGTATTTTTAATAGATGTATATATATGTACGTGTTAGTATTAACTATATATATTTTAGTACGTATTTTAGTGCGTATTTTTGTTAATAGGTATGAGTAATTAAGGAATAATGTATATGTATATATTTAACAGGGTTGATATAAATATAAATACGTACTTAGTATATGCATTATTGGTATTGTATAAATTGATATATATATCTATGTTTTGTATATACTATGTATATGCTTTCAACATATATAATTTGTATATATGTATAAAAATATATTTTGTACATGCTTTTATTATATTCCTAATATACATAGTATAAATTTAATTTGGTGTATTAGTATTAGTATATTTAAATGATAATGTTGACTATATATATATATATTCTAAAATATATTTTTGGCATGTATATGAGTATACATACATAATGTTCAACTAGTATAAATCAAATATGTATTTAAAAGGCATATATATCTATATTGTAAATACATTTGAATTGGTGCATGTATAAAATATTGTATATGTACTAAATTTGGTATATATATATATATATATATTGTAAGCATTAAAGTATATGTTAGTTAAATAAGTGTAATGTGGTTTATGTATATCCTACTAGGTGACCCTAGTTGACTAGTGCCCTGCCTGGCATGGCCCTGAGGCCAGTGTTTTGACTGTTTGTTAGAGTAGCTTCTGATGCAAATGTTATATTGTGTTATGTTTATAGGACTGTTGGTTTACCCAGGGGAAACTCTGGAACATGACATCCATAATTACCAGCTAAGGACCCGAGGCAAGTACATTCTCTGATAATTTCCAATTTCTTGATAATTTCTATAAATTCAATAATCTTGAAATGTTACAACTGAATCCTTGACACTGTGCTACACGGACTAGTATAGCTTGGATCTGCAGTCATGAGATGTTACCTTGATTATCGTATTGACATTGTACACGACATGTATATTAGACATCGTACATGATAGACTTGACTTGCTCGTGTATCGTGACGTGTCATGGTTGGATCCACAGTACTAGTTGGGGGCGGGGAGGTAGTTAGTAAGAAATGTGATCATAACCTCTTATTGTAGTATAGAAAATTGTAAGTGTTAATCATGTTCTTCACCCATGATTAGCCAGGCCCTGTAGCTATCGTACATGTTCCCAAGCCGATCACATTTTGAACTACTATTTCAAACACTTAGAATAGATTACAGTTCCCTATTTTAAATTATATACTACATCACCCGTATATGATGCTGTTCCTGGTTCTTTCATTTTCATACATGCACTGACTGTATCATATTGCCTATTGCCTGTCTCTTTACATTGCCTGTCTCTCTTAATTGCCATTGTATTTATTTCACTGTCTTCTCAGTAGCTAGCATGACATGTTATTACTTTATAGTCCTTATCAATTAAATGGAACTGTTATTTGAGATTGTGCTTTGCTCCTTCCTAACTGGAAACATTTTTCCAGACTATGCATTAGAGGACCGCTGTCCGACACTTTATGGACCATATGGTGAGTAGCTGCAGAATTGGTAGATTAGTTGTGATTCCGGGAGGTCTAGCCGGAAATTTCTATTTTTAGTTGTTCTTTAAGTAGACCATTTGGTACCGGATTTGTCTCCGGCATTTTGATGAGACTTGGTTATTTGTTGAGTTAGATTATTACTTTGACTTATGTTGTATTTAATTAAATTTCTGTTCGTTATCTTATTGTGCTGTAATCCTGTGATTGAGTATGTGCTCGTTTATTTGTGTCATCCGTGCCTCCTTATGGAGATTGGATGTTGTGTGACATTAGCTAGATAGTATCAAGACCTTGACAGCGTTCTACCGCCGATGCTGCGGCGTAGGCTGGACGTACCCACGCACTCGTGCCCTTAAACCGGGTGCGGGTCGTGACACAGGGCTAGCTAATCGGGTTGGTAGCCACTCACTTAGATAGTTGGAAGGAGAAGGAAAGAGGCGCTTCACGACTCCGCTCGCAAGCCGCCTACTGCTCGTTCACCTGCACACGAACAGCTCGATTAATACTTCTTCCTCTCTTTCCAATCTCGGAATAGAAGTGCAAGTCAATGAACGAAAACAATGAAAACCATAGAAACCGTTCAAGGAAAACAAGCAAATCCCAAAACCAACTCAAAGCACGAAAGCAACAAGCGACATCGAAAACCGAGGCAATAAAAGATAGCAGCGGAGAGGTCCCTCCTGACTCTGCCGCTAAGCCGATCCTTGGGGCGCAGTCCACTGAATATGGGAATCGATTCCGAAAAAATAAATCCATAACGAGGACGAGTTCTTAATTCAATCTATCCCGATCGAACGATACCGTCTTGTGTTTCTTAGCCGCGCTCTCCGCACCGGGAGAACGGGGCGCTACACTGGATCCAGATTATGTCCCCAGGGTTAGCAGAGAATATCTACCCTGAGGTGTACGGGACAGGAGCAATCCTTGGAGCAGTACCAGAACCTGAGGACGAGGTGATCGCTGAGGATTTCTCTTGAGTATCTGCTTATTCTATACTCAGTCTTTGATGCTATTAGACTCTTTTATTTCTTGTTTAATGAACAATTATATCAGACTTATTATCGGGTTATTCCCCGATTTACTTTATTGAGACTTGATGATGATTATATTTCATTTTTTTGATATTGATGTATTTATTTCTGTGGATGAGATTAGTATATTAGACCTTTATTGTTGTACTACAGCTTAAGTACATCCTGATGGGTCCATTAAATTGGGTTTGCCCATTGGTGTATGCTGCTGGCCATTGTCACGCGTCTAGTCCCTCGATATTTTGGGACAGAGGCGTGACACCCCCCCCCCCCCCGACGACCTCCGGCTGACCTCGCGCCGACCGCCGCCGTCCGATCCCGCGCGCATGTGCACAGTTTTGAAGCCCTCTTCGCGGTATGATATCTCCCTTATTTTTCGTCCTTTTCTCGAGCGGTTTGTCCGTGTACGTTCACAACCTAACCCTCTAGTATTTTCATTAAAGCGGGATAAGTTTTCGTATCCCGGATTGGTCAAAAAATCGACCAAAAAATGACCGGAAAAACTGACCAAAACAGTCCAGAAACTTCAACCCAAACCCCCATGTTCACATCCAATTTGCCACCAACCTGTTTTATATTTTCAAAAACTAATTGAAGGATTTTTTTCTCAATATAACCAAGATTTTTTTTCTGTTCTTTTAGTTTTTATTAATTTATTTTATGTGTTAAATTATTCGACCTCTAAAACGACCAAAAACTTGATTTATTAAAACTTAAATTTTGTGATACGGAGTACGCCCCACCAAACGGGACCGCTTCATCGCGTACCAATTGCATCAAAAGGCGCATATGGTATATCCTGACGTTTGATATTTTGAGGAAGTGGATTCGGACGTGTGTGCGCGTTGGAATCAACCCGTATCCGTAAAAGTTCCTATATCGTGACTTTTGCAAAAATCACCCCATTTTGTGTACGCTCGTCAGAATGCGCCAAACCTACGCCATTGGATTCGTGACATCCCGCTGGTCCTGTGAACCAAGTTTCATGCAATTCTGAGACAGTTGACCAAGCCGTCTATTTGCGGGCCCTACGGTTGACTTTTAGGGCGAATTTGTGATCGGCTCACCGGAATCCAAAATTGGATATACCGTTGAGTTCGTATCGATGTTTAAAATTTATTTGATATTTAATTTGTCCCATTTAGAGACCATTACCTCTGGCACACTTTTCGGTGCAAAGTGGGCCATACGTAGACCCCGTTTTGACCCAAAATTACCGTTTTGCCCCTGTGTCCAAATTGGACAAAATGATAGTGTTTTCTAGCTATCTCGCTTATTCTGGGAACGTTGGTGATGTTTATTTTAGCATCCGGAGACGTTCATTCTGATGTCATAGTTTCTGATCCATTGTGCTTGATATCTGAACGCTTACACTTTGCAGCTTTCTTGTCAGGCAAAATACCTTGCCAAATTGCTTATAGTATTTTTGCATGCTTATCATATTTTTGTATATTCATTATATATGTGTTTTCTTTCAGTCATAATTATATACTATATATATGTTGACACACACTTGACACATAGTATCATGGGAGGGGAGGACAATCAGTAGGCGTATGGGCTATATCCACTCTGTTAAACCGTAGTAACTAGCACGTACTACGGTAGTTGTGTCGCGCTGGTCACTACCCTCGCGATATGTCGATTTCTGATGTTCATGGACGTGTGTGTGAGTTGTGAGATTAGATTGAGTAGCCTACCCATGTCCATACGTCGAAAAGTTGTCCTCATTATGCATATTCATATAGATTGTCTAGTACAACGTACTTATATTTTTTTTTGTCTATTATGCATATTTTACTGTATTCAATTGGCATGCTTCTATGTATCTTGTTACGTCTCTCTGAGGACCTGGTCCCTTCCAGGTGTAGACGATCATGATTATTCGCAGGAGCACGGATCATGACTTGTTACTTCTCCCTCTTTCGAGGAGGTCTTCTCTTCGAGTCTCATTGTTCATTAGATGTACATTATGTGGTTTCTCTTATATTCTAGTTGGTAGTGGATTTGTCTCCACCCAACTACTCGTTCTTATCAAGCATTTTATACTTGATTCAGTTTTATAGTTGATTGGTTATTTGATTCTGTGGATGAGATATAGTTATGTCCTGTGACTTGTATAATATATATACCACATGTGAGTTAACATTCATATTACATCGTACGTGTGTATTATGGTATCCATATATTGGAGTTGCCATATGCATACGGCTGACATGTTTACGTATTCCTAGTCCTATGTATTTTGGGACTGGGACGTGACCCCCCTCCCCTCCCCCCCCCCCCCTCTCTATATATCCATAAGTCTTCAGATTAAAAGTTACTGCATCTAGTAAATTTGTATCTGTTAGAGATAGGCTGAACAACTGGTTACCATAAGTGAAATCACTGTATGATGAGTCTATTAATTCTGCTACTAATTGTGGTACTGATTGATATCCTGTTCAATGAGAGCAA
>JAYESA010001111.1:0-62889 GCA_036927795.1 Iris macrosiphon | reverse complement strand
ATCGTATGGTCATTCTGCACCATATTACGGTTAGAATAACATCTATATACCTGTTTCCACTAATCTATGCCACTTCTATACCTTATTTCGGTTAGAATCACTAATTTAAACTCGTTTTCACTATCCTACGAGGATTTGAAATCGTATTTCGGTTGGGACTTATTTCTATACTCGTTTTCACAAATCTATACCACTTTTTATTTCGGTTACAGTTATGCAACTATGCACGGTTACAATCGACGTCCATTCTAAACATTTAGATTAGAATCACCCATCTATCCGCTTTCTCACCATTCTAAGCCTGTTCTATACCGTATTTCGGTTAGAATCACCCATCTATGCTCGTTTTCACAATTCAGCGCATGTTTGATACCATATTTCAGTTAGAATGACCCATCCATACTCAATTTCATCATTGCGCTCTCATTCTAGACCATATTTCGGTTAGAACCACTCATTCATACTCGTTTCCACCATTCTACGAGCCTTTGGAAACTTATTTCGGTTAGAATCGCTATTGTATACTCGTTTTCACTCATCTACGCCCATTTTATACCATATTTTGGTTAGAATCGCCCATCTATACTGGTTTCCACGATTCTACGTTCATTTTATGCCATATTTCAGTTAGAATCACCAATCGATGCTCGTTTTCACCATTATACTCCCATTCTAAACATATTTCTGTTAGAATCATTTTCTTATACTCGTTCTCACTAGTTTACGAGCAATTAATACCTCATTTCAGTTAGGATCGTATTTAAATAGTCGTTTTCACTAATCTAGGCTACTTTTATAACTTATTTCTGCTAGAGTTATGCATTTATACTCTGTTTTGCCAATCTACGCCCATTCTAAACCATATTTCGATTGGAATCACCCATATGTACTCATTTTTACCATATATGCCCCGGTTTATACCATATTTCACCCATCTAAACTCGTTTTTACCACTCTACGCCTGTTTGGTACCAGAATTCAGTTAGAATCACCCATTTACCCTCGTTTTCATCATTATAGGCTCATTCTACACCATATTTCGGTCAGAATAACCCCTTTATACTCGTTTTCACCGGTCTATGACCGTTTTCTATCGTATTTCGGTAGGTAGGAATTACCCATCTCTACACTTGTTTTTATCATTGTACGTTCATTCTGCTCCTTGAATCACCGATCTATACTCATTTTCATCGATGTACGTTCTTTCTAAACCATATTTCGGTTAGAATTAGGCGTCTATATTCGATTTCATCATTGTATGCTCATTCTACACTATATTTTGATTAGAATCACAATTATATACTTGCATCAACTAAGCTAGGCCACTTCTATACCTTATTTCGGTTAAAATCACCCATTTGTGCTAGTTTTCATCATCGTACGCTCATTCTAAACCATATTTTGGTTGGAATCACCCATCTATACTCGTTTTCATCATCGTACGCTCATTCTACATCTCGAATCACCCATCTATACTCGTTTTCATCATTGTATGCTCTTTCTAAACTATATTTCGGTTCGAATCCCCCACATGTAATCGTTTCATCATTGTACGCTCATTATAAACCATATTTTGGTTAGAATCGCCCATCCACACTCGTTTTCATTATTGTTTGCTCATTCTATACCATATTTCGGTTAAAGTTGTGCATCTATACTCAGTTTCATCATCGTATGGTCATTCTGTACCATATTTCGGTTAGAATAACATCTATATACCTGTTTCCACTAATCTATGCCACTTCTATACCTTATTTCGGTTAGAATCACTAATTTAAACTCGTTTTCACTATCCTACGAGGATTTGAAATCGTATTTCGGTTGGGACTTATTTCTATACTCGTTTTCACAAATCTATACCACTTTTTATTTCGGTTACAGTTATGCAACTATGCACGGTTACAATCGACGTCCATTCTAAACATTTAGATTAGAATCACCCATCTATCCGCTTTCTCACCATTCTAAGCCTGTTCTATACCGTATTTCGATTAGAATCACCCATCTATGCTCGTTTTCACAATTCAGCGCATGTTTGATACCATATTTCAGTTAGAATGACCCATCCATACTCAATTTCATCATTGCGCTCTCATTCTAGACCATATTTCGGTTAGAACCACTCATTCATACTCGTTTCCACCATTCTACGAGCCTTTGGAAACTTATTTCGGTTAGAATCGCTATTGTATACTCGTTTTCACTCATCTAAGCCCATTTTATACCATATTTTGGTTAGAATCGCCCATCTATACTGGTTTCCATGATTTTACGTTCATTTTATGCCATATTTCAGTTAGAATCACCAATCGATGCTCGTTTTCACCATTATACTCCCATTCTAAACTATATTTCTGTTAGAATCATTTACTTATACTCGTTCTCACTAGTTTACGAGCAATTAATATCTCATTTCAGTTAGGATTGTATTTAAATAGTCGTTTTTACTAATCTAGGCCACTTTTATAACTTATTTCTGCTAGAGTTATGCATTTATACTCTGTTTCGCCAATCTACGCCCATTCTAAACCATATTTCGATTGGAATCACCCATATGTACTCATTTTTACCATATATGCCCCGGTTTATACCATATTTCACCCATCTAAACTCGTTTTCACCACTCTACGCCTGTTTGGTACCAGAATTCAGTTAGAATCACCCATTTACCCTCGTTTTCATCATTGTAGGCTCATTCTACACCATATTTCGGTCAGAATAACCCCTTTATACTCGTTTTCACCGGTCTATGACCATTTTCTATCGTATTTCGGTAGGTAGGAATCACCCATCTCTACACTTGTTTTTATCATTGTACGTTCATTCTGCTCCTTGAATCACCGATCTATACTCATTTTTATCGATGTACGTTCTTTCTAAACCATATTTCGGTTAGAATTAGGCGTCTATACTCGATTTTATCATTGTATGCTCATTCTACACTATATTTCGATTAGAATCACAATTGTATACTTGCATCAACTAAGCTAGGCCACTTCTATACCTTATTTCGGTTAAAATCACCCATTTGTGCTAGTTTTCATCATCGTACGCTCATTCTAAACCATATTTTGGTTGGAATCACCCATCTATACTCGTTTTCATCATCGTACGCTCATTCTACATCTCGAATCACCCATCTATACTCGTTTTTATCATTGTATGCTCTTTCTAAACTATATTTCGGTTCAAATCCCCCACATATAATCGTTTCATCATTGTATGCTCATTATAAACTATATTTTGGTTAGAATCGCCCATCCACACTCGTTTTCATTATTGTTTGCTCATTCTATACCATATTTCGGTTAAAGTTGCGCATCTATACTCTGTTTCATCATCGTATGGTCATTCTGCACCATATTTCGGTTAGAATAACATCTATATACCTGTTTCCACTAATCTATGTCACTTCTATACCTTATTTCTGTTAGAATCACTAATTTAAACTCGTTTTCACTATCCTACGAGGATTTGAAATCGTATTTCGGTTGGGACCTATTTCTATACTCGTTTCCACAAATCTATGCCACTTTTTATTTCGGTTACAGTTACGCAACTATGCACGGTTACAATCGATGTCCATTCTAAACATTTAGATTAGAATCACCCATCTATCCGCTTTCTCACCATTCTAAGCCTGTTCTATACCGTATTTCGGTTAGAATCATCCATCTATGCTCGTTTTCACAATTCAGCGCATGTTTGATACCATATTTCAGTTAGAATGACCCATCCATACTCAATTTCATCATTGCGCTCTCATTCTAGACCATATTTCGGTTAGAACCACTCATTCATACTCGTTTCCACCATTCTACGAGCCTTTGGAAACTTATTTCGGTTAGAATCGCTATTGTATACTCGTTTTCACTCATCTACGCCCATTTTATACCATATTTTGGTTAGAATCGCCCATCTATACTGGTTTCCATGATTCTACGTTCATTTTATATCATATTTCAGTTAGAATCACCAATCGATGCTCGTTTTCACCATTATACTCCCATTCTAAACTATATTTCTATTAGAATTATTTACTTATACTCGTTCTCACTAGTTTACGAGCAATTAATACCTCATTTCAGTTAGGATCGTATTTAAATAGTCGTTTTCACTAATCTAGGCCACTTTTATAACTTATTTCTGCTAGAGTTATGCATTTATACTCTGTTTCGCCAATCTACGCCCATTCTAAACCATATTTCGATTGGAATCACCCATATGTACTCATTTTTACCATATATGCCCCGGTTTATACCATATTTCCCCATCTAAACTCGTTTTCACCACTCTACGCCTGTTTGGTACCAGAATTCAGTTAGAATCACCCATTTACCCTCGTTTTCATCATTGTAGGCTCATTCTACACCATATTTCGGTCAGAATAACCCCTTTATACTCGTTTTCACCGGTCTATGACCGTTTTCTATCGTATTTCGGTAGGTAGGAATCACCCATCTCTACACTTGTTTTTATCATTGTACGTTCATTCTGCTCCTTGAATCACTGATCTATACTCATTTTCATCGATGTACGTTCTTTCTAAACCATATTTCGGTTAGAATTAGGCGTCTATACTCGATTTCATCATTCTATGCTCATTCTACACTATATTTCGATTAGAATCACAATTATATACTTGCATCAACTAAGCTAGGCCACTTCTATACCTTATTTCGGTTAAAATCACCCATTTGTGCTAGTTTTCATCATCGTACGCTCATTCTAAACCATATTTTGGTTGGAATCACCCATCTATACTCGTTTTCATCATCGTAGGCTCATTCTACATCTCGAATCACCCATCTATACTCGTTTTCATCATTGTATGCTCTTTCTAAACTATATTTCGATTCGAATCCCCCACATGTAATCGTTTCATCATTGTACGCTCATTGTAAACCATATTTTGGTTAGAATCGCCCATCCACACTCGTTTTCATTATTGTTTGCTCATTCTATACCATATTTCGGTTAAAGTTGCGCATCTATACTCTGTTTCATCATCGTATGGTCATTCTGCACCATATTTCGGTTAGAATAACATCTATATACCTGTTTTCACTAATCTATGCCACTTCTATACCTTATTTCGGTTAGAATCACTAATTTAAACTCGTTTTCACTATCCTACGAGGATTTGAAATCGTATTTCGGTTGGGTCTTATTTCTATACTCGTTTCCACAAATCTATGCCACTTTTTATTTCGGTTACAGTTACGCAACTATGCACGGTTACAATCGACGTTCATTCTAAACATTTAGATTAGAATCACCCATCTATACGCTTTCTCACCATTCTAAGCCTGTTCTATACCGTATTTCGGTTAGAATCATCCATCTATGCTCGTTTTCACAATTCAGCGCATGTTTGATACCATATTTCAGTTAGAATGACCCATCCATACTCAATTTCATCATTGCGCTCTCATTCTAGACCATATTTCGGTTAGAACCACTCATTCATACTCGTTTCCACCATTCTACGAGCCTTTAGAAACTTATTTCGGTTAGAATCGCTATTGTATACTCGTTTTCACTCATCTACGCCCATTTTATACCATATTTTGGTTAGAATCGCCCATCTATACTGGTTTCCATGATTTTACGTTCATTTTATGCCATATTTCAGTTAGAATCACCAATCGATGCTCGTTTTCACCATTATACTCCCATTCTAAACTATATTTCTGTTAGAATCATTTACTTATACTCGTTCTCACTTGTTTACGAGCAATTAATACCTCATTTCAGTTAGGATTGTATTTAAATAGTCGTTTTCACTAATCTAGGCCACTTTTATAACTTATTTCTGCTAGAGTTATGCATTTATACTCTGTTTCGCCAATCTACGCCCATTCTAAACCATATTTCGATTGGAATCACCCATATGTACTCATTTTTACCATATATGCCCCGGTTTATACCATATTTCACCCATCTAAACTCGTTTTCACCACTCTACGCCTGTTTGGTACCAGAATTCAGTTAGAATCACCCATTTACCCTCGTTTTCATCATTGTAGGCTCATTCTACACCATATTTCGGTCAGAATAACCCCTTTATACTCGTTTTCACCGGTCTATGACCATTTTCTATCGTATTTCGGTAGGTAGGAATCACCCATCTCTACACTTGTTTTTATTATTGTACGTTCATTCTGCTCCTTGAATCACCGATCTATACTCATTTTCATCGATGTACGTTCTTTCTAAACCATATTTCGGTTAGAATTAGGCGTCTATACTCGATTTTATCATTGTATGCTCATTCTACACTATATTTCGATTAGAATCACAATTGTATACTTGCATCAACTAAGCTAGGCCACTTCTATACCCTATTTCGGTTAAAATCACCCATTTGTGCTAGTTTTCATCATCGTACGCTCATTCTAAACCATATTTTGGTTGGAATCACCCATCTATACTCGTTCTCATCATCGTATGCTCATTCTACATCTCGAATCACCCATCTATACTCGTTTTCATCACTGTATGCTCTTTCTAAACCATATTTCGGTTCGAATCCCCCACATGTAATCGTTTCATCATTGTACGCTCATTATAAACCATATTTTGGTTAGAATCGCCCGTCTACACTCGTTTTCATTATTGTTTGCTCATTCTATACCATATTTCGGTTAAAGTTGCGCATCTATACTCTGTTTCATCATCGTATGGTCATTCTGCACCATATTACGGTTAGAATAACATCTATATACCTGTTTCCACTAATCTATGCCACTTCTATACCTTATTTCGGTTAGAATCACTAATTTAAACTCGTTTTCACTATCCTACGAGGATTTGAAATCGTATTTCGGTTGGGACTTATTTCTATACTCGTTTTCACAAATCTATACCACTTTTTATTTCGGTTACAGTTATGCAACTATGCACGGTTACAATCGACGTCCATTCTAAACATTTAGATTAGAATCACCCATCTATCCGCTTTCTCACCATTCTAAGCCTGTTCTATACCGTATTTCGGTTAGAATCACCCATCTATGCTCGTTTTCACAATTCAGCGCATGTTTGATACCATATTTCAGTTAGAATGACCCATCCATACTCAATTTCATCATTGCGCTCTCATTCTAGACCATATTTCGGTTAGAACCACTCATTCATACTCGTTTCCACCATTCTACGAGCCTTTGGAAACTTATTTCGGTTAGAATCGCTATTGTATACTCGTTTTCACTCATCTACGCCCATTTTATACCATATTTTGGTTAGAATCGCCCATCTATACTGGTTTCCACGATTCTACGTTCATTTTATACCATATTTCAGTTAGAATCACCAATCGATGCTCGTTTTCACCATTATACTCTCATTCTAAACTATATTTCTGTTAGAATCATTTTCTTATACTCGTTCTCACTAGTTTACGAGCAATTAATACCTCATTTCAGTTAGGATCGTATTTAAATAGTCGTTTTCACTAATCTAGGCTACTTTTATAACTTATTTCTGCTAGAGTTATGTATTTATACTCTGTTTCGCCAATCTACGCCCATTCTAAACCATATTTCGATTGGAATCACCCATATGTACTCATTTTTACCATATATGCCCCGGTTTATACCATATTTCACCCATCTAAACTCGTTTTCACCACTCTACGCCTGTTTGGTACCAGAATTCAGTTAGAATCACCCATTTACCCTCGTTTTAATCATTATAGGCTCATTCTACACCATATTTCGGTCAGAATAACCCCTTTATACTCGTTTTCACCGGTCTATGACCGTTTTCTATCGTATTTCGGTAGGTAGGAATCACCCATCTCTACACTTGTTTTTATCATTGTACGTTCATTCTGCTCCTTGAATCACCGATCTATACTCATTTTCATCGATGTACGTTCTTTCTAAACCATATTTCGGTTAGAATTAGGCGTCTATATTCGATTTCATCATTGTATGCTCATTCTACACTATATTTTGATTAGAATCACAATTATATACTTGCATCAACTAAGCTAGGCCACTTCTATACCTTATTTCGGTTAAAATCACCCATTTGTGCTAGTTTTCATCATCGTACGCTCATTCTAAACCATATTTTGGTTGGAATCACCCATCTATACTCGTTTTCATCATCGTACGCTCATTCTACATCTCGAATCACCCATCTATACTCGTTTTCATCATTGTATGCTCTTTCTAAACTATATTTCGGTTCGAATCCTCCACATGTAATCGTTTCATCATTGTACGCTCATTATAAACCATATTTTGGTTAGAATCGCCCATCCACACTCGTTTTCATTATTGTTTGCTCATTCTATACCATATTTCGGTTAAAGTTGTGCATCTATACTCTGTTTCATCATCGTATGGTCATTCTGCACCATATTTCGGTTAGAATAACATCTATATACCTGTTTCCACTAATCTATGCCACTTCTATACCTTATTTCGGTTAGAATCACTAATTTAAACTCGTTTTCACTATCCTACGAGGATTTGAAATCGTATTTCGGTTGGGACTTATTTCTATACTCATTTTCACAAATCTATACCACTTTTTATTTCGGTTACAGTTATGCAACTATGCACGGTTACAATCGACGTCCATTCTAAACATTTAGATTAGAATCACCCATCTATCCGCTTTCTCACCATTCTAAGCCTGTTCTATACCGTATTTCGATTAGAATCACCCATCTATGCTCATTTTCACAATTCAGCGCATGTTTGATACCATATTTCAGTTAGAATGACCCATCCATACTCAATTTCATCATTGCGCTCTCATTCTAGACCATATTTCGGTTAGAACCACTCATTCATACTCGTTTCCACCATTCTACGAGCATTTGGAAACTTATTTCGGTTAGAATCGCTATTGTATACTCATTTTCACTCATCTAAGCCCATTTTATACCATATTTTGGTTAGAATCGCCCATCTATACTGGTTTCCATGATTTTACGTTCATTTTATGCCATATTTCAGTTAGAATCACCAATCGATGCTCGTTTTCACCATTATACTCCCATTCTAAACTATATTTCTGTTAGAATCATTTACTTATACTCGTTCTCACTAGTTTACGAGCAATTAATACCTCATTTCAGTTAGGATTGTATTTAAATAGTCGTTTTCACTAATCTAGGCCACTTTTATAACTTATTTCTGCTAGAGTTATGCATTTATACTCTGTTTCGCCAATCTACGTCCATTCTAAACCATATTTCGATTGGAATCACCCATATGTACTCATTTTTACCATATATGCCCCGGTTTATACCATATTTCACCCATCTAAACTCGTTTTCACCACTCTACGCCTGTTTGGTACCAGAATTTAGTTAGAATCACCCATTTACCCTCGTTTTCATCATTGTAGGCTCATTCTACACCATATTTCGGTCAGAATAACCCCTTTATACTCGTTTTCACCGGTCTATGACCATTTTCTATCGTATTTCGGTAGGTAGGAATCACCCATCTCTACACTTGTTTTTATCATTGTACGTTCATTCTGCTCCTTGAATCACCGATCTATACTCATTTTTATCGATGTACGTTCTTTCTAAACCATATTTCGGTTAGAATTAGGCGTCTATACTCGATTTTATCATTGTATGCTCATTCTACACTATATTTCGATTAGAATCACAATTGTATACTTGCATCAACTAAGCTAGGCCACTTCTATACCTTATTTCGGTTAAAATCACCCATTTGTGCTAGTTTTCATCATCGTACGCTCATTCTAAACCATATTTTGGTTGGAATCACCCATCTATACTCGTTTTCATCATCGTACGCTCATTCTACATCTCGAATCACCCATCTATACTCGTTTTTATCATTGTATGCTCTTTCTAAACTATATTTCGGTTCGAATCCCCCACATATAATCGTTTCATCATTGTATGCTCATTATAAACTATATTTTGGTTAGAATCGCCCATCCACACTCGTTTTCATTATTGTTTGCTCATTCTATACCATATTTCGGTTAAAGTTGCGCATCTATACTCTGTTTCATCATCGTATGGTCATTCTGCACCATATTTCGGTTAGAATAACATCTATATACCTGTTTCCACTAATCTATGTCACTTCTATACCTTATTTCTGTTAGAATCACTAATTTAAACTCGTTTTCACTATCCTACGAGGATTTGAAATCGTATTTCGGTTGGGACCTATTTCTATACTCGTTTCCACAAATCTATGCCACTTTTTATTTCGGTTACAGTTACGCAACTATGCACGGTTACAATCGACGTCCATTCTAAACATTTAGATTAGAATCACCCATCTATCCGCTTTCTCACCATTCTAAGCCTGTTCTATACCGTATTTCGGTTAGAATCACCCATCTATGCTCGTTTTCACAATTCAGCGCATGTTTGATACCATATTTCAGTTAGAATGACCCATCCATACTCAATTTCATCATTGCGCTCTCATTCTAGACCATATTTCGATTAGAACCACTCATTCATACTCGTTTCCACCATTCTACGAGCCTTTGGAAACTTATTTCGGTTAGAATCGCTATTGTATACTCGTTTTCACTCATCTACGCCCATTTTATACCATATTTTGGTTAGAATCGCCCATCTATACTGGTTTCCACGATTCTACGTTCATTTTATATCATATTTCAGTTAGAATCACCAATCGATGCTCGTTTTCACCATTATACTCCCATTCTAAACTATATTTCTATTAGAATTATTTACTTATACTCGTTCTCACTAGTTTACGAGCAATTAATACCTCATTTCAGTTAGGATCGTATTTAAATAGTCGTTTTCACTAATCTAGGCCACTTTTATAACTTATTTCTGCTAGAGTTATGCATTTATACTCTGTTTCGCCAATCTACGCCCATTCTAAACCATATTTCGATTGGAATCACCCATATGTACTCATTTTTACCATATATGCCCCGGTTTATACCATATTTCCCCATCTAAACTCGTTTTCACCACTCTACGCCTGTTTGGTACCAGAATTCAGTTAGAATCACCCATTTACCCTCGTTTTCATCATTGTAGGCTCATTCTACACCATATTTCGGTCAGAATAACCCCTTTATACTCGTTTTCACCGGTCTATGACCGTTTTCTATCGTATTTCGGTAGGTAGGAATCACCCATCTCTACACTTGTTTTTATCATTGTACGTTCATTCTGCTCCTTGAATCACTGATCTATACTCATTTTCATCGATGTACGTTCTTTCTAAACCATATTTCGGTTAGAATTAGGCGTCTATACTCGATTTCATCATTCTATGCTCATTCTACACTATATTTCGATTAGAATCACAATTATATACTTGCATCAACTAAGCTAGGCCACTTCTATACCTTATTTCGGTTAAAATCACCCATTTGTGCTAGTTTTCATCATCGTACGCTCATTCTAAACCATATTTTGGTTGGAATCACCCATCTATACTCGTTTTCATCATCGTAGGCTCATTCTACATCTCGAATCACCCATCTATACTCGTTTTCATCATTGTATGCTCTTTCTAAACTATATTTCGATTCGAATCCCCCACATGTAATCGTTTCATCATTGTACGCTCATTGTAAACCATATTTTGGTTAGAATCGCCCATCCACACTCGTTTTCATTATTGTTTGCTCATTCTATACCATATTTCGGTTAAAGTTGCGCATCTATACTCTGTTTCATCATCGTATGGTCATTCTGCACCATATTTCGGTTAGAATAACATCTATATACCTGTTTTCACTAATCTATGCCACTTCTATACCTTATTTCGGTTAGAATCACTAATTTAAACTCGTTTTCACTATCCTACGAGGATTTGAAATCGTATTTCGGTTGGGACTTATTTCTATACTCGTTTCCACAAATCTATGCCACTTTTTATTTCGGTTACAGTTACGCAACTATGCACGGTTACAATCGACGTTCATTCTAAACATTTAGATTAGAATCACCCATCTATCCGCTTTCTCACCATTCTAAGCCTGTTCTATACCGTATTTCGGTTAGAATCATCCATCTATGCTCGTTTTCACAATTCAGCGCATGTTTGATACCATATTTCAGTTAGAATGACCCATCCATACTCAATTTCATCATTGCGCTCTCATTCTAGACCATATTTCGGTTAGAACCACTCATTCATACTCGTTTCCACCATTCTACGAGCCTTTGGAAACTTATTTCGGTTAGAATCGCTATTGTATACTCGTTTTCACTCATCTACGCCCATTTTATACCATATTTTGGTTAGAATCGCCCATCTATACTGGTTTCCACGATTTTACGTTCATTTTATGCCATATTTCAATTAGAATCACCAATCGATGCTCGTTTTCACCATTATACTCCCATTCTAAACTATATTTCTGTTAGAATCATTTACTTATACTCGTTCTCACTAGTTTACGAGCAATTAATACCTCATTTCAGTTAGGATTGTATTTAAATAGTCGTTTTCACTAATCTAGGCCACTTTTATAACTTATTTCTGCTAGAGTTATGCATTTATACTCTGTTTCGCCAATCTACGCCCATTCTAAACCATATTTCGATTGGAATCACCCATATGTACTCATTTTTACCATATATGCCCCGGTTTATATCATATTTCACCCATCTAAACTCGTTTTCACCACTCTACGCCTATTTGGTACCAGAATTCAGTTAGAATCACCCATTTACCCTCGTTTTCATCATTGTAGGCTCATTCTACACCATATTTCGGTCAGAATAACCCCTTTATACTCGTTTTCACCGGTCTATGACCATTTTCTATCGTATTTCGGTAGGTAGGAATCACCCATCTCTACACTTGTTTTTATTATTGTACGTTCATTCTGCTCCTTGAATCACCGATCTATACTCATTTTCATCGATGTACGTTCTTTCTAAACCATATTTCGGTTAGAATTAGGCGTCTATACTCGATTTTATCATTGTATGCTCATTCTACACTATATTTCGATTAGAATCACAATTGTATACTTGCATCAACTAAGCTAGGCCACTTCTATACCCTATTTCGGTTAAAATCACCCATTTGTGCTAGTTTTCATCATCGTACGCTCATTCTAAACCATATTTTGGTTGGAATCACCCATCTATACTCGTTCTCATCATCGTACGCTCATTCTACATCTCGAATCACCCATCTATACTCGTTTTCATCACTGTATGCTCTTTCTAAACCATATTTCGGTTCGAATCCCCCACATGTAATCGTTTCATCATTGTACGCTCATTATAAACCATATTTTGGTTAGAATCGCCCGTCTACACTCGTTTTCATTATTGTTTGCTCATTCTATACCATATTTCGGTTAAAGTTGCGCATCTATACTCTGTTTCATCATCGTATGGTCATTCTGCACCATATTACGGTTAGAATAACATCTATATACCTGTTTCCACTAATCTATGCCACTTCTATACCTTATTTCGGTTAGAATCACTAATTTAAACTCGTTTTCACTATCCTACGAGGATTTGAAATCGTATTTCGATTGGGACTTATTTTTATACTCGTTTTCACAAATCTATACCACTTTTTATTTCGGTTACAGTTATGCAACTATGCACGGTTACAATCGACGTCCATTCTAAACATTTAGATTAGAATCACCCATCTATCCGCTTTCTCACCATTCTAAGCCTGTTCTATACCGTATTTCGGTTAGAATCACCCATCTATGCTCGTTTTCACAATTCAGCACATGTTTGATACCATATTTCAGTTAGAATGACCCATCCATACTCAATTTCATCATTGCGCTCTCATTCTAGACCATATTTCGGTTAGAACCACTCATTCATACTCGTTTCCACCATTCTACGAGCCTTTGGAAACTTATTTTGGTTAGAATCGCTATTGTATACTCGTTTTCACTCATCTACGCCCATTTTATACCATATTTTGGTTAGAATCGCCCATCTATACTGGTTTCCACGATTTTACGTTCATTTTATGCCATATTTCAGTTAGAATCACCAATCGATGCTCGTTTTCACCATTATACTCCCATTCTAAACTATATTTCTGTTAGAATCATTTACTTATACTCGTTCTCACTAGTTTACGAGCAATTAATACCTTATTTTAGTTAGGATTGTATTTAAATAGTCGTTTTCACTAATCTAGGCCACTTTTATAACTTATTTCTGCTAGAGTTATGCATTTATACTCTGTTTTGCCAATCTACGCCCATTCTAAACCATATTTCGATTGGAATCACCCATATGTACTCATTTTTTACCATATATGCCCCGGTTTATACCATATTTCACCTATCTAAACTCGTTTTTACCACTCTATGCCTGTTTGGTACCAGAATTCAGTTAGAATCACCCATTTACCCTCGTTTTCATCATTGTAGGCTCATTCTACACCATATTTCGGTCAGAATAACCCCTTTATACTCGTTTTCACCGGTCTATGACCGTTTTCTATCGTATTTCGGTAGGTAAGAATCACCCATCTCTACACTTGTTTTTATCATTGTACGTTCATTCTGCTCCTTGAATCACCGATCTATACTCATTTTCATCGATGTACGTTCTTTCTAAACCATATTTCGGTTAGAATTAGGCGTCTATACTCGATTTTATCATTGTATGCTCATTCTACACTATATTTCGATTAGAATCACAATCGTATACTTGCATCAACTAAGCTAGGCCACTTCTATACCTTATTTCGGTTAAAATCACCCATTTGTGCTAGTTTTCATCATCGTACGCTCATTCTAAACCATATTTTGGTTGGAATCACCCATCTATACTCGTTTTCATCATCGTACGCTTATTCTACATCTCGAATCACCCATCTATACTCGTTTTTATCATTGTATGCTCTTTCTAAACTATATTTCGGTTCGAATCCCCCACATGTAATCGTTTCATCATTGTATGCTCATTATAAACTATATTTTGGTTAGAATCGCCCATCCACACTCGTTTTCATTATTGTTTGCTCATTCTATACCATATTTCGGTTAAAGTTGCGCATCTATACTCTGTTTCATCATCGTATGGTCATTCTGCACCATATTTCGGTTAGAATAACATCTATATACCTGTTTCCACTAATCTATGTCACTTCTATACCTTATTTCTGTTAGAATCACTAATTTAAACTCGTTTTCACTATCCTACGAGGATTTGAAATCGTATTTCGGTTGGGACCTATTTCTATACTCGTTTCCACAAATCTATGCCACTTTTTATTTCGGTTACAGTTACGCAACTATGCACGGTTACAATCGACGTCCATTCTAAACATTTAGATTAGAATCACCCATCTATCCGCTTTCTCACCATTCTAAGCCTGTTCTATACCGTATTTCGGTTAGAATCACCCATCTATGCTCGTTTTCACAATTTAGCGCATGTTTGATACCATATTTCAGTTAGAATGACCCATCCATACTCAATTTCATCATTGCGCTCTCATTCTAGACCATATTTCGGTTAGAACCACTCATTCATACTCGTTTCCACCATTCTACGAGCCTTTGGAAACTTATTTCGGTTAGAATCGCTATTGTATACTCGTTTTCACTCATCTACGCCCATTTTATACCATATTTTGGTTAGAATCGCCCATCTATACTGGTTTCCACGATTCTACGTTCATTTTATACCATATTTCAGTTAGAATCACCAATCGATGCTCGTTTTCACCATTATACTCCCATTCTAAACTATATTTCTATTAGAATTATTTACTTATACTCGTTCTCACTAGTTTACGAGCAATTAATACCTCATTTCAGTTAGGATCGTATTTAAATAGTCGTTTTCACTAATCTAGGCCACTTTTATAACTTATTTCTGCTAGAGTTATGCATTTATACTCTGTTTCGCCAATCTACGCCCATTCTAAACCATATTTCGATTGGAATCACCCATATGTACTCATTTTTACCATATATGCCCCGGTTTATACCATATTTCCCCATCTAAACTCGTTTTCACCACTCTACGCCTGTTTGGTACCAGAATTCAGTTAGAATCACCCATTTACCCTCGTTTTCATCATTGTAGGCTCATTCTACACCATATTTCGGTCAGAATAACCCCTTTATACTCGTTTTCACCGGTCTATGACCATTTTCTATCGTATTTCGGTAGGTAGGAATCACCCATCTCTACACTTGTTTTTATCATTGTACGTTCATTCTGCTCCTTGAATCACTGATCTATACTCATTTTCATCGATGTACGTTCTTTCTAAACCATATTTCGGTTAGAATTAGGTGTCTATACTCGATTTCATCATTCTATGCTCATTCTACACTATATTTCGATTAGAATCACAATTATATACTTGCATCAACTAAGCTAGGCCACTTCTATACCTTATTTCGGTTAAAATCACCCATTTGTGCTAGTTTTCATCATCGTACGCTCATTCTAAACCATATTTTGGTTGGAATCACCCATCTATACTCGTTTTCATCATCGTACGCTCATTCTACATCTCGAATCACCCATCTATACTCGTTTTCATCATTGTATGCTCTTTCTAAACTATATTTCGATTCGAATCCCCCACATGTAATCGTTTCATCATTGTACGCTCATTGTAAACCATATTTTGGTTAGAATCGCCCATCCACACTCGTTTTCATTATTGTTTGCTCATTCTATACCATATTTCGGTTAAAGTTGCGCATCTATACTCTGTTTCATCATCGTATGGTCATTCTGCACCATATTTCGGTTAGAATAACATCTATATACCTGTTTCCACTAATCTATGCCACTTCTATACCTTATTTCGGTTAGAATCACTAATTTAAACTTGTTTTCACTATCCTACGAGGATTTGAAATCGTATTTCGGTTGGGACTTATTTCTATACTCGTTTCCACAAATCTATGCCACTTTTTATTTCGGTTACAGTTACGCAACTATGCACGGTTACAATCGACGTCCATTCTAAACATTTAGATTAGAATCACCCATCTATCCGCTTTCTCACCATTCTAAGCCTGTTCTATACCGTATTTCGGTTAGAATCACCCATCTATGCTCGTTTTTACAATTCAGCGCATGTTTGATACCATATTTCAGTTAGAATGACCCATCCATACTCAATTTCATCATTGCGCTCTCATTCTAGACCATATTTCGGTTAGAACCACTCATTCATACTCGTTTCCACCATTCTACGAGCCTTTGAAAACTTATTTCGGTTAGAATCGCTATTGTATACTCGTTTTCACTCATCTACGCCCATTTTAGACTATATTTTGGTTAGAATCGCCCATCTATACTGGTTTCCACGATTCTACGTTCATTTTATGCCATATTTCAGTTAGAATCACCAATCGATGCTCGTTTTCACCATTATACTCCCATTCTAAACTATATTTCTGTTAGAATCATTTACTTATACTCGTTCTCACTAGTTTACGAGCAATTAATACCTCATTTCAGTTAGGATCGTATTTAAATAGTCGTTTTCACTAATCTAGGCCACTTTTATAACTTATTTTTGCTAGAGTTATGCATTTATACTCTGTTTCGCCAATCTACGCCCATTCTAAACCATATTTCGATTGGAATCACCCATATGTACTCATTTTTACCATATATGCCCCGGTTTATACCATATTTCACCCATCTAAACTCGTTTTCACCACTCTACGCCTGTTTGGTACCAGAATTCAGTTAGAATCACCCATTTACCCTCGTTTTCATCATTGTAGGCTCATTCTACACCATATTTCGGTCAGAATAACCCCTTTATACTCGTTTTCACCGATCTATAACCGTTTTCTACCGTATTTCGGTAGGTAGGAATCACCTATCTACACTTGTTTTTATCATTGTACGTTCATTCTGCTCCTTGAATCACCGATCTATACTCATTTTCATCGATGTACGTTCTTTCTAAACCATATTTCGGTTAGAATTAGGCGTCTATACTCGATTTCATCATTGTATGCTCATTCTACATTATATTTCGATTAGAATCACAATTATATACTTGCATCAACTAAGCTAGGCCACTTCTATACCTTATTTCGGTTAAAATCACCCATTTGTGCTAGTTTTCATCATCGTACGCTCATTCTAAACCATATTTTGGTTGGAATCACCCATCTATACTCGTTTTCATCATCGTACGCTCATTCTACATCTCGAATCACCCATCTATACTCGTTTTCATCATTGTATGCTCTTTCTAAACTATATTTCGGTTCGAATCCCCCACATGTAATCGTTTCATCATTGTATGCTCATTATAAACTATATTTTGGTTAGAATCGCCCATCCACACTCGTTTTCATTATTGTTTGCTCATTCTATACCATATTTCGGTTAAAGTTGCGCATCTATACTCTGTTTCATTATCGTATGGTCATTCTGCACCATATTTTGGTTAGAATAACATCTATATACCTGTTTCCACTAATCTATGTCACTTCTATACCTTATTTCTGTTAGAATCACTAATTTAAACTCGTTTTCACTATCCTACGAGGATTTGAAATCGTATTTCGGTTGGGACCTATTTCTATACTCGTTTCCACAAATCTATGCTACTTTTTATTTCGGTTACAGTTACGCAACTATGCACGGTTACAATCGACGTCCATTCTAAACATTTAGATTAGAATCACCCATCTATCCGCTTTCTCACCATTCTAAGCCTGTTCTATACCGTATTTCGGTTAGAATCACCCATCTATGCTCGTTTTCATAATTTAGCGCATGTTTGATACCATATTTCAGTTAGAATGACCCATCCATACTCAATTTCATCATTGCGCTCTCATTCTAGACCATATTTCGGTTAGAACCACTCATTCATACTCGTTTCCACCATTCTACGAGCCTTTGGAAACTTATTTCGGTTAGAATCGCTATTGTATACTCGTTTTCACTCATCTACGCCCATTTTATACCATATTTTGGTTAGAATCGCCCATCTATACTGGTTTCCACGATTCTACGTTCATTTTATACCATATTTCAGTTAGAATCACCAATCGATGCTCGTTTTTACCATTATACTCCCATTCTAAACTATATTTCTATTAGAATTATTTACTTATACTCGTTCTCACTAGTTTACGAGCAATTAATACCTCATTTCAGTTAGGATCGTATTTAAATAGTCGTTTTCACTAATCTAGGCCACTTTTATAACTTATTTCTGCTAGAGTTATGCATTTATACTCTGTTTCGCCAATCTACGCCCATTCTAAACCATATTTCGATTGGAATCACCCATATGTACTAATTTTTACCATATATGCCCCGGTTTATACCATATTTCCCCATCTAAACTCGTTTTCACCACTCTACGCCTGTTTGTTACCAAAATTCAGTTAGAATCACCCATTTACCCTCGTTTTCATCATTGTAGGCTCATTCTACACCATATTTCGGTCATAATAACCCCTTTATACTCGTTTTCACCGGTCTATGACCGTTTTCTATCGTATTTCGGTAGGTAGGAATCACCCATCTCTACACTTGTTTTTATCATTGTACGTTCATTCTGCTCCTTGAATCACCGATCTATACTCATTTTCATCGATGTACGTTCTTTCTAAACCATATTTCGGTTAGAATTAGGCATCTATACTCGATTTCATAATTGTATGCTCATTCTACACTATATTTCGATTAGAATCACAATTATATACTTGCATCAACTAAGCTAGGCCACTTCTATACCTTATTTCGGTTAAAATCACCCATTTGTGCTAGTTTTCATCATCGTACGCTCATTCTAAACCATATTTTGGTTGGAATCACCCATCTATACTCGTTTTTATCATCGTACGCTCATTCTACATCTCGAATCACCCATCTATACTCGTTTTCATCATTGTATGCTCTTTCTAAACTATATTTCGGTTCGAATCCCCCACATGTAATCGTTTCATCATTGTACGCTCATTATAAACCATATTTTGGTTAGAATCGCCCATCCACACTCGTTTTCATTATTGTTTGCTCATTCTATACCATATTTCGGTTAAAGTTGCGCATCTATACTCTGTTTCATCATCGTATGGTCATTCTGCACTATATTTCGGTTAGAATAACATCTATATACCTGTTTCCACTAATCTATGTCACTACCACATTCTGAAAACAGGGGTATTTTCGAATTTTTACAATATTTAATATTATTGTAGTTATAATTAATTAATTGCATGATAGTGTATTTGATTTAAATTAATAATTATGTGATGTGTAATTAAATATATAATCATATGCAGTGTTTAATTATTTTATTTAGCTAGCAGACTAGACCTAGAAGCCCAGTAGACGAACCCCTGTCCGAATGATAGAATTTCGGATTTTATTATTTTATTTAGAATTTAATTCTTGGAGTTTATAATTAATTACTGTATTTTATTTAATATTTTTGCGCATTGCCTTTGCTTCGATATTTGGAGCACTATCCAGACTTTTGTCTTCCAACAAATTTCACCATCTTGTCCTAGACATGCCCGCCTTCATTTTCTGCTATTTTTGCAACTCATAATTATGCTCCCTGTGCATTGTTTCTAGCCGCACAAAAATCGTCGCGGACGTTATTTTTATTTCCTATTTTTGTATCGTTGTGCGTTCCAATCGAAAATTGGAGGCCATCTTGACCTATTTTTCGTGCGGCCCAAATTAGGGAAATATTCTGTTCTGAGTCTTCTTCAATATTGGTATTGATGACCTGACCTGATTTTGGCTTCATGTACTCCTAATTAATTGTTGAACACAACTTGCATTTATTTCTATTTAAATTGAGGATACCATTTTATCTGATTTTAAATCCCAATTTAATTCCAGTGCCCTGCAAATTGAGCCCGTACCAGTCTTACAGTACCCCCTGACCCTACAAAACACCGGACCCCGAATCGCCCGCCCAATTTTCATCATTTCATGTGTTTGTGCAATTTCCCGAATTTAAGGGGCTAAGTTGCAATTATTTAATTGTAGGCGCCAACACCTAATTATTTTAATCAATGAGGGAGCCTTTTAATTTTAATTAAGAACCCTCATCCCCCATGAAGAATTTTCTCATGTTCAATCCTAGCCATTCATTTAAATTGGCCCATCACAACCCTCCATCACCCCCTCTCTCTCCCTATTTAATGACTTGTACTCTCAAACCCTAATCCCTATGCAACCTAGAAACCACCACCCTCACAAGCCTCCTCCCTCTCATACGTATGTATATTTTCCTCCTCCTTTTTCCTTCTTCTTCTTCTTCTCTTTTCTTCTCTTCTTCTTTCTTTCTTCTCTTTCCTTACTTTTGAAATTGAAATTTACTTTCAAATTAGAAGGGGGGAAACTAAGATTCTGTTCAGCCGAACCCCCTATTCCCTGTGCTCCGGCAACTCCACAGCCGGTCACTCCGGCCGGCCCTTCTCGATCTCCTCCACGCCGGCGGCCCCCTGTCACCCCGACTCCGGCCCGACGGCTCTCCCTCCATCTCCCTCCATCTCCTCCCTCCGCCGGACAACCTCCAATCCTCCTGGCCGTTGCTTCCAGCATCAACCATCACCACCTCCACCACCATTAACTCCGACCGGCGCTCCGGCCGAGTCCCCCTCTGCTCACCGGCGGCGCTGCCTTGGCGAGTCCGGCAGCCCGTTGCATTCCGGCGGGCCTCTCCCTCTCCGGCGACTGAGCCGACCCGTCCAGCGGCTGCTCCGGCGCCGAGTCCCCGTCTCGGCGGCCACTGCGAGCTCCCCCTCGCGAGCATCCAAGTCCGGCGGCGCTGCTGATCCTCACTGCTCCTCTGTGCAACCCCGGCGGCCCGACTTCCTCCGCCCTGCTGCGATTCTCCTCCGGCCGGCGGCCAACCCCTATTCCCTGCACTCCGGCCATCTTCCGGCGACCCCTCTCAGTAAGCTTCTTCCTCTCTCCCCCTTCCCTCTTTATATATATATATTTATCTATATATATATATATATATATATATATATATATATATATATATATATATATATATATATATATATATGTGTATATATATACGTATATATACATATGAGTATATATAACTAAGGTATATGTATTTGTAGGTATTTAATTAATGAGAATGTAGTTTAGTATAAGACATATTAGTATAATATATATGTTTCAGTAATTAATGTTATAGGTAAATATTTTTGGTATATATGTATATATATAATTTGTATAAGCTTAGTATACGTATATGTATATAAATAGTATTATCTAACTAATGTTTTAAATACGTAAATTAGTATAGCATTTATTAATTAATATTTAAACACCTGATGTATAGTATAATTAATGTATGTATATATCTAATTAATATGTATGTTAGTGTGTATATATCTAGTGTATATATATATTTAATGTGGATAAATGTATATATATATATATATATATATATATATATATACAATGTATGCAAGTATGTAATTGGTAGGTATAAATGTGTAATTAGTATATGTATTAATTTAATTGTATATATATAATTAATGTAAAGTTTATCTATTTAATTAATGTGAAAAATTAGTATATGTAGAAATTAATTAATGTGTATAATTAAATTGTATATATATAATTAATGTAAAGTTTATCTATTTAATTAATGTGAAAAATTAGTATATGTAGAAATTAATTAATGTGTATAATTAATGTATATATATTTAAGTATGATTATGTATATATATATATATGTATTCTAGTAGGTGTGATTAAATTGATATATATATATATATATATATATTGTATATATATATATATATTGGTTATTTTATATATGTACGAGATATCTAGTAAATAGAAGCAATTACGTATTTTTGGTATAAATGTATAAATGTATATTATTTATTTATTAATAATTAACTGCATAGTGTATTTTCTCTGTTTGTATATAGTATACATATTTTGGTATATGTACAAACCTATATATATATGTAATTTTTGGTATAAATTATATATTGGTAAAATATATATTAAATTAATATTTTTGGTATAAGTATGTGTACCTATATATGTATGTATAAACATATTTTTGGCATATATGTACTATATACATATTGGTATATGTATACTTTAGTATATGTATGTATTAATGTATATATAAATATAAATGATATATGAAAATGTTTTATTAGTATATATATGTATAAACGTATTTTGGTGTATAGTATGTGTGTTTCATTAAATATATATATGTATTTTGGTACATGTATATTAGTTTATATATATGAGTGATGTATATTTTCACATAAATAAAATATCTTTCCACTATGTAGATACAGTTATACCTATTTTGTATACTTTGGAATAACAATATATATGTATTATGTTTAATTATTAACAGTATGTTTAATTGGTATATATATATGGTAGGTATTAATGATTAAATAGGTAATGTGTTTTATCCCTACTAGGTGACCCTAGCTGACTAGTGCCCTGCCTGGCATAGCCCTGAGGCCAGTATAATTCTTCTGTGTGTTAGGATAGCATCTGATACAAGTGTTGTAATTGTGATGTGTTTATAGGACTGTTGGTTTACCAGGGGATACTCTGGAACAGGACATCCATAAATACCAGCTAAGGACCCGAGGCAAGTACATTCTCTGATAATTTCCAATTCTTGATAATTGCTATAAGTTCAATGATCTTGAAATGTTACAACTGAATCTTTGACACTGTGTTACACGGACTGGTATAGCTTGGATCTGCAGTCATGAGATGTTACCTTGATTATCGTATTGACATTGTACACGACATGTATATTTAGACATTGTACATGATAGACTTGACTTGCTCGTGTATCGTGACGTGTCATGGTTGGATCCACAGTACTAGTTGGGGGCGGGGAAGTAGTTAGTAAGAAATGTGATCATAACCTCTTATTGTAGTATATAAAATTGTAAGTGTTAATCATGCTCTTCACCCATGATTAGCCAGGCCCTGTAGCTACTGTACATGTTCCCAAGCCGATCACATTTCGAAACTACTATTTCAAACACCTAGAATAGATTACAGTTCTCTATCTTTAATCATATACTACATCACCCGTATATGATACTGTACCTTGTTCTTCCATTTTTATACATGCATTGACTGTACCATATTGCCTATTGCCTGTCTCTTTACATTGCCTGCCTCTCTTAAACTGTCATTACATTTTTCTTCTCAGTAGCTAGCATAACATGTTTTATTGTATTATAGACATTATCAATTAATGGAACTGTTATTTGAGATTGTGCTTTGCTCCTTCCTGACTGGAAATATTTTTCCAGACTATGCCTTAGAGGACCGCTGTCCGACACTTATGGTGAGTAGCTGCAGACTTGATAGTAGTTGTGATTCCAGGAGGGTCTAGCTGGAAATTATTAATTCTTGTTAGTTTTTAAGTAGACTATTTGGTACCCCGGATTTGTCTCCGGCATTTTGATGATTCTTGGATCTTGTTGAGTTAGAATATTACTTGTGGACTGGTGTTGTGTTTAATTTTAATTCTGTTTCGAAATCTTATCGTGCTGTAATCCTGTGATTGAGTATGTGTTCATCTTATTTGTGTCATCCGTGCCTCCTAATGGAGATTGGATAATTGCGTGACATTAGTTAGATAGTATCAATACCTAGACAGCGTTCTACCGCCGATGCTGCGGCGTAGCTTGGACGTACCCACGCATTCGTGCCCCTAAACCGGGTGCGGGTCGTGACAATCTATGCCACTTCTATACCTTATTTCGGTTAGAATCACTAATTTAAACTCGTTTTCACTATCCTACGAGGATTTGAAATCGTATTTCGGTTGGGACTTATTTCTATACTCGTTTCCACAAATCTATGCCACTTTTTATTTCGTTACAGTTACGCAACTATGCACGGTTACAATCGACGTCCATTCTAAACATTTAGATTAGAATCACCCATCTATCCGCTTTCTCACCATTCTAAGCCTGTTCTATACCGTATTTCGGTTAGAATCACCCATCTATGCTCGTTTTCACAATTCAGCGCATGTTTGATACCATATTTCAGTTAGAATGACCCATCCATACTCAATTTCATCATTGCGCTCTCATTCTAGACCATATTTCGGTTAGAACCACTCATTCATACTCGTTTCCACCATTCTACGAGCCTTTGGAAACTTATTTCGGTTAGAATCGCTATTGTATACTCGTTTTCACTCATCTACGCCCATTTTATACCATATTTTGGTTAGAATCGCCCATCTATACTGGTTTCCATGATTCTACGTTCATTTTATGCCATATTTTAGTTAGAATCACCAATCGATGCTCGTTTTCACCATTATACTCCCATTCTAAACTATATTTCTGTTAGAATCATTTACTTATACTCGTTCTCACTAGTTTACGACCAATTAATACCTCATTTCAGTCAGGATCGTATTTAAATAGTCGTTTTCACTAATCTAGGCCACTTTTATAACTTATTTCTGCTAGAGTTATGCATTTATACTCTGTTTCGCCAATCTACGCCCATTCTAAACCAAATTTCGATTGGAATCACCCATATGTACTCATTTTTACCATATATGTCCCGGTTTATAGCATATTTCACCCATCTAAACTCGTTTTCACCACTCTACGCCTGTTTGGTACCAGAATTCAGTTAGAATCACCCATTTACCCACGTTTTCATCATTGTAGGCTCATTCTACACCATATTTCGGTCAGAATAATCCCTTTATACTCGTTTTCACCGGTCTATGACCGTTTTCTACGAATTTCGGTAGGTAGGAATCACCCATCTACACTTGTTTTTATCATTGTACGTTCATTCTGCTCCTTGAATCACCGATCTATACTCATTTTCATCGATGTACGTTCTTTCTAAACCATATTTCGGTTAGAATTAGGCGTCTATACTCGATTTCATCATTGTATGCTCATTCTACACTATATTTCGATTAGAATCACAATTATATACTTGCATCAACTAAGCTAGGCCACTTCTATACCTTATTTCGGTTAAAATCACCCATTTGTGCTAGTTTTCAACATCGTACGCTCATTCTAAACCATATTTTGGTTGGAATCACCCATCTATACTCGTTTTCATCATCGTACGCTCATTCTACATCTCGAAATCACCCATCTATACTCGTTTTCATCATTGTATGCTCTTTCTAAACTATATTTCGGTTCGAATCCCCCACATGTAATCGTTTCATCATTGTATGCCTCATTATAAACTATATTTTGGTTAGAATCGCCCATCCACACTCGTTTTCATTATTGTTTGCTCATTCTATACCATATTTCGGTTAAAGTTGCGCATCTATACTCTGTTCATCATCGTATGGTCATTCTGCACCATATTTCGGTTAGAATAATATCTATATACCTGTTTTCACTAATCTATGTCACTTCTATACCTTATTTCTGTTAGAATCACTAATTTAAACTCGTTTCACTATCCTACGAGGATTTGAAATCGTATTTCGGTTGGGACCTATTTCTATACTCGTTTCCACAAATCTATGCCACTTTTTATTTCGGTTACAGTTACGCAACTATGCACGGTTACAATCGACGTCCATTCTAAACATTTAGATTAGAATCACCCATCTATCCGCTTTCTCACCATTCTAAGCCTGTTCTATACCGTATTTCGGTTAGAATCACCCATCTATGCTCGTTTTCATAATTTAGCGCATGTTTGATACCATATTTCAGTTAGAATGACCCATCCATACTCAATTTCATCATTGCGCTCTCATTCTAGACCATATTTCGGTTAGAACCACTCATTCATACTCGTTTCCACCATTCTACGAGCCTTTGGAAACTTATTTCGGTTAGAATCGCTATTGTATACTCGTTTTCACTCATCTACGGCCCATTTTATACCATATTTTGGTTAGAATCGCCCATCTATACTGGTTTCCATGATTCTACGTTCATTTTATGCCATATTTCAGTTAGAATCACCACCAATCGATGCTCGTTTTCACCATTATCACTCCCATTCTAAACTATATTTCTGTTAGAATCATTTACTTATACTCGTTCTCACTAGTTTCGAGCAATTAATACCTCATTTCAGTTAGGATCGTATTTAAATAGTCGTATTCACTAATCTAGGCCACTTTTATAACTTATTTCTGCTAGAGTTATGCATTTATACTCTGTTTCGCCAATCTACGCCCATTCTAAACCATATTTCGATTGGAATCACCCATATGTACTCATTTTTACATATATGCCCCGGTTTATAACCATATTTCACCCATCTAAACTCGTTTTCACCCACTCTACGCCTGTTTGGTACCAGAATTCAGTTAGAATCACCCATTTACCCTCGTTTTTATCATTGTAGGCTCATTCTACCACCATATTTCAGTCAGAATAACCCCTTTATACTCGTTTTCACCGGTCTATAACCGTTTTCTACCGTATTTCGGTAGGTAGGAATCACCCATCTACACTTGTTTTTATCATTGTACGTTCATTCTGCTCCTTGAATCACCGATCTATACTCATTTTCATCGATGTACGTTCTTTCTAAACCATATTTCGGTTAGAATTAGGCGTCTATACTCGATTTCATCATTGTATGCTCATTCTACACTATATTTCGATTAGAATCACAATTATATACTTGCATCAACTAAGCTAGGCCACTCTATACCTTATTTCGGTTAAAATCACCCATTTGTGCTAGTTTTCATCATCGTACGCTCATTCTAAACCATATTTTGGTTGGAATCACCCATCTATACTCGTTTTCATCATCGTACGCTCATTCTACATCTCGAATCACCCATCTATACTCGTTTTCATCATTGTATGCTCTTTCTAAACTATATTTCGGTTCGAATCCCCCCACATGTAATCGTTTCATCATTGTATGCTCATTATAAACTATATTTTGGTTAGAATCGCCCATCCATACTCGTTTTCATTATTGTTTGCTCATTCTATACCATATTTTGGTTAAAGTTGCGCATCTATACTCTGTTTCATTATCGTATGGTCATTCTGCACCATATTCGGTTAGAATAACATCTATATACCTGTTTCCACTAATCTATGCCACTTCTATACCTTATTTCTGTTAGAATCACTAATTTAAAACTCGTTTTCACTATCCTACGAGGATTTGAAATCGTATTTCGGTTGGAACCTATTTCTATACTCGTTTCTACAAATCTATGCCACTTTTTATTTCGGTTACAGTTACGCGACTATGCACGGTTACAATCGACGTCCATTCTAAACATTTAGATTAGAATCACCCAATCTATCCGCTTTCTCACCATTCTAAGCCTGTTCTATACCGTATTTCGGTTAGAATCACCCATCTATGCTCGTTTTCATAATTCAGCGCATGTTTGATACCATATTTCAGTTAGAATGACCCATCCATACTCAATTTCATCATTGCGCTCTCATTCTAGACATATTTCGGTTAGAACCACTCATTCATACTCGTTTCCACCATTCTACGAGCCTTTGGAAACTTATTTCGATTAGAATCGCTATTGTATACTCGTTTTCACTCATCTATGCCATTTTATACCCATATTTTGGTTAGAATCGCCCATCTATACTGGTTTCCATTATTCTATACGTTCATTTTATACCATATTTCAGTTAGAATCACCAATCGATGCTCGTTTTCACCATTATACTCCCATTCTAAACTATATTTCTATTAGAATTATTTACTTATACTCGTTCTCACTAGTTTACGAGCATTAATACCTCATTTTAGTTAGAATCATATTTAAATAGTCGTTTTCCACTAATCTAGGCCATTTTTGTAACTTATTTCTGCTAGAGTTATGCATTTATACTCTGTTTCGCCAATCTACGCCCTTTCTAAACCATATTTCGATTGGAATCACCCATATGTACTCATTTTTACCATATATGCCCCGGTTTATACCATATTTCCCCATCTAAACTTGTTTTCACCACTCTACGCCTGTTTGGTACCAGAATTCAGTTAGAATCACCCATTTATCCTCATTTTCATTATTGTAGGCTCATTCTACACCATATTTCGGTCATAATAACCCCTTTATACTCGTTTTCCACCGGTCTATGACCGTTTTCTATCGTATTTCGGTAGGTAGGAATCACCCATCTCTACACTTGTTTTTATCATTGTACGTTCATTCTGCTCCTTGAATCACCGATCTATACTCATTTTCATCGATGTACGTTCTTTCTAAACTATATTTCGGTTAGAATTAGGCGTCTATACTCGTTTTCATCATTATATGCTCATTCTACACGATATTTCGATTAGAATCACAATTATATACTTGCATCAACTAAGCTAGGCCACTTCTATACCTTATTTCGGTTAAAATCACCCATTTATGCTAGTTTTCATCATCGTACGCTCATTCTAAACCATATTTTGGTTGGAATCACCCAGCTATACTCGTTTTATCATCGTACGCTCATTCTACATCTCGAATCACCCATCTATACTCATTTTCATCACTGTATGCTCTTTCTAAACCATATTTCGGTTCAAATCCCCCACATGTCATCGTTTCATCATTTTACGCTCACTTATAAACCATATTTTGGTTAGAATCGCCCGTCTACACTCGTTTTCATTATTGTTTGCTCATTCTATACCATATTTCGGTTAAAGTTGCGCATCTATACTCTGTTTCATCATCGTATGGTCATTCTGCACCATATTTCGGTTAGAATAACATCTATATACCTGTTTCCACTAATCTATGCCACTTCTATACCTTATTTCGGTTAGAATCACTAATTTAAATTCATTTTCACTATCCTACGAGGATTTGAAATCGTATTTCGGTTGGGACTTATTTCTATACTCGTTTCCACAAATCTATGCCACTTTTTATTTCGGTTACAGTTACGCAACTATGCACGGTTACAATCGACGTCCATTCTAAACATTTAGATTAGAATCACCCATCTATCCGCTTTCTCACCATTCTAAGCCTGTTCTATACCGTGTTTTCGGTTAGAATCACCCATCTATGCTCGTTTTTCACCATTCAGCGCATGTTTGATACCATATTTCAGTTAGAATGACCCATCCATACTCAATTTCATCATTGTGCGCTCATTCTAGACCATATTTCGGTTAGAACCACTCATTCATACTCGTTTCCACCGTTCTACGAGCCTTTGGAAACTTATTTCGGTTAGAATCGCTATTGTATACTCGTTTTCACTCATCTACGCCCATTTTATACCATATTTTGGTTAGAATCGCCCATCTATACTGGTTTCCACGATTCTACGTTCATTTTATGCCATATTTCAGTTAGAATCACCAATCGATGCTCGTTTTCACCATTATACTCCCATTCTAAACTATATTTCTGTTAGAATCATTTACTTATACTCGTTTCTCACTAGTTTACGAGCAATTAATACCTCATTTCAGTTAGGATCATATTTAAATAGTCGTTTTCACTAATCTAGGCCACTTTTATAACTTATTTCTGCTAGAGTTATGCATTTATACTCTGTTTCGCCAATCTACGCCCATTCTAAACCATATTCGATTGGGATCTTCCCATATGTACTCATTTTTACCATATATGCCCCGGTTTATACCATATTTCACCCATCTAAACTCGTTTTCACCACCACCCTACGCCTGTTTGGTACCAGAATTCAGTTAGAATCACCCATTTACCCTCGTTTTTCATCATTGTAGGCTCATTCTACACCATATTTCGGTCAGAACAACCCCTTTATACTCGTTTTCACCGGTCTATGACCGTTTTCTATCGTATTTTGGTGGGTAGGAATCACCCATCTACACTTGTTTTTATCATTGTACGTTCATTCTGCTCCTTGAATCACCGATCTGTACTCATTTTCATCGATGTACGTTCTTTCTAAACCATATTTCGGTTAGAATAGGCATCTATACTCGATTTCATCATTGTGTGCTCATTCTACACTATATTTCGATTAGAATCACAATTATATACTTGCATCAACTAAGCTAGGCCACTTCTATACCTTATTTCGGTTAAAATCACCCATTTGTGCTAGTTTTCATCATCGTACGCTCATTCTAAACCATATTTTGGTTGGAATCACCCATCTATACTCGTTTTCATCATCGTACGCTCATTCTACATCTCGAATCACCCATCTATACTCGTTTTCATCATTGTAGGCTCATTCTACACCATATTTCGGTCAGAACAACCCCTTTATACTCGTTTTTACCCGGTCTATGACCGTTTTCTATCGTATTTTGGTGGGTAGGAATCACCCATCTACACTTGTTTTTATCATTGTACGTTCATTCTGCTCCTTGAATCACCGATCTGTACTCATTTTCATCGATGTACGTTCTTTCTAAACCATATTTCGGTTAGAATTAGGCATCTATACTCAGTTTCCATCATTGTGTGCTCATTCTACACTATATTTCGATTAGAATCACAATTATATACTTGCATCAACTAAGCTAGGCCACTTCTATACCTTATTTTCGGTTAAAATCACCCATTTGTGCTAGTTTTCATCATCGTACGCTCATTCTAAACTATATTTGGTTGGAATCACCCAGCTATACTCGTTTTCATCATCGTACGCTCATTCTACATCTTGAATCACCCATCTATACTTGTTTTCATCACTGTATGCTCTTTCTAAACCATATTTCGGTTCGAATCTCCTCAAGTAATTGTTTCATCATTGTACGCTCATTATAAACCATATTTTGGTTAGAATCGCCCGTCTACACTCGTTTTCATTATTGTTTGCTCATTCTATACCATATTTCGGTTAAAGTTGCGCATCTGATACTCTGTTTCATCATCGTATGGTCATTCAGCACCATATTTCGGTTAGAATAACATCTATATACCTGTTTCCACTAATCTATGCCACTTCTATACCTTATTTCGGTTAGAATCACTAATTTAAACTCGTTTCACTATCCTACGAGGATTTGAAATCGTATTCGGTTGGGACTTATTTCTATACTCGTTTCCACAAATCTATGCCACTTTTTATTTCGGTTACAGTTACGCAACTATGCACGGTTACAATCGACGTCCATTCTAAACATTTAGATTAGAATCACCCATCTATCCGCTTTCTCACCATTCTAAGCCTGTTCTATACCGTGTTTCGGTTAGAATCACCCATCTATGCTCGTTTTCACCATTCAGCGCATGTTTGATACCATATTTCAGTTAGAATGACCCATCCATACTCAATTTCATCATTGCGCTCTCATTCTATACCATATTTCGGTTAGAACCACTCATTCATACTCGTTTCCACCATTCTACGAGCCTTTGGAAACTTATTTCGGTTAGAATCGCTATTGTATACTCGTTTTCACTCATCTACGCCCATTTTATACCATATTTTAGTTAGAATCGCCCCATCTATACTGGTTCCACGATTCTACGTTCATTTTATGCCATATTTCAGTTAGAATCACCAATCGATGCTCGTTTTCACCATTATACTCCCATTCTAAACTATATTTCTGTTAGAATCATTTACTTATACTCGTTCTCACTAGTTTACGAGCAAATTAATACCTCATTTCAGTTAGGATCATATTTAAATAGTCGTTTTCACTAATCTAGGCCACTTTTATAACTTATTTCTGCTAGAGTTATGCATTTATACTCTGTTTCGCCAATCTACGCCCATTCTAAACCATATTTCGATTGGGATCTCCCATATGTACTCATTTTTACCATATATGCCCCGGTTTATACCATATTTCACCCATCTAAACTCGTTTTCACCACCCCTACGCCTGTTTGGTACCAGAATTCAGTTAGAATCACCCATTTACCCTCGTTTTCATCATTGTAGGCTCATTCTACACCATATTTCGGTCAGAACAACCCCTTTATACTCGTTTTCACCGGTCTATGACCGTTTTCTATCGTATTTTGGTGGGTAGGAATCACCCATCTACACTTGTTTTTATCATTGTACGTTCATTCTGCTCCTTGAATCACCGATCTGTACTCATTTTCATCGATGTACGTTCTTTCTAAACCATATTTCGCCTTAGAATTAGGCATCTATACTCGATTTCATCATTGTGTGCTCATTCTACACTATATTTCGATTAGAATCACAATTATATACTTGCATCAACTAAGCTAGGCCACTTCTATACCTTATTTCGGTTAAAATCACCCATTTGTGCTAGTTTTCATCATCGTACGCTCATTCTAACTATATTTTGGTTGGAATCACCCAAGCTATACTCGTTTTCCATCAATCGTACGCTCATTCTACATCTTGAATCACCCATCTATACTTGTTTTCATCACTGTATGCTCTTTCTAAACCATATTTCGGTTCGATATCTCCTACAAGTAATTGTTTCATCATTGTACGCTCATTATAAACCATATTTTGGTTAGAATCGCCCGTCTACACTCGTTTTCATTATTGTTTGCTCATTCTATACCATATTTCGGTTAAAGTTGTGCATCTATACTCTGTTTCATCATCGTATGGTCATTCTGCACCATATTTCGGTTAGAATAACATCTATATACCTGTTTCCACTAATCTATGCCACTTCTATACCTTATTTACGGTTAGAATCACTAATTTAAACTCGTTTTCACTATCCTACGAGGATTTGAAATCGTATTTCGGTTGGGACTTATTTCTATACTCGTTTCCACAAATCTATGCCACTTTTTATTTCGGTTACAGTTACGCAACTATGCACGGTTACAATCGACGTCCATTCTAAACATTTAGATTAGAATCACCCATCTATCCGCTTTCCTCACCATTCTAAGCCTGTTCTATACCGTGTTTCGGTTAGAATCACCCATCTATGCTCGTTTTCACCATTCAGCGCATGTTTGATACCATATTTCAGTTAGAATGACCCATCCATACTCAATTTCATCATTGCGCTCTCATTCTATACCATATTTCGGTTAGAACCACTCATTCATACTCGTTTCCACCATTCTACGAGCCTTTGGAAACTTATTTCGGTTAGAATCGCTATTGTATACTCGTTTTCACTCATCTACGCCCATTTTATACCATATTTTAGTTAGAATCGCCCATCTATACTGGTTCTCCACGATTCTACGTTCATTTTATGTCCATATTTCAGTTAGAATCACCAATCGATGCTCGTTTTCACCATTATACTCCCATTCTAAACTATATTTCTGTTAGAATCATTTACTTATACTCGTTCTCAACTAGTTTACGAGCAATTAATACCTCATTTCAGTTAGGATCATATTTAAATAGTCGTTTTCACTAATCTAGGCCACTTTTATAACTTATTTCTGCTAGAGTTATGCATTTATACTCTGTTTCGCCAATCTACGCCCATTCTAAACCATATTTCGATTGGGATCTCCCATATGTACTCATTTTTACCATATATGCCCCGGTTTATACCATATTTCACCCATCTAAACTCGTTTTCACCCACCCTACGCCTGTTTGTACCAGAATTCAGTTAGAATCACCCATTTACCCCTCGTTTTCATCATCTGTAGGCTCATTCTACACCATATTTCGGTCAGAACAACCCCTTTATACTCGTTTTCACCGGTCTATGACCGTTTTCTATCGTATTTTGGTGGGTAGGAATCACCCATCTACACTTGTTTTTATCATTGTACGTTCATTCTGCTCCTTGAATCACCGATCTATACTCATTTTCATCGATGTACGTTCTTTCTAAACCATATTTCGGTTAGAATTAGGCGTCTATACTCAATTTCATCATTGTGTGCTCATTCTACACTATATTTCGATTAGAATCACAATTATATACTTGCATCAACTAAGCTAGGCCACTTCTATACCTTATTTCGGTTAAAATCACCCATTTGTGCTAGTTTTCATCATCGTACGCTCATTCTAAACCATATTTTGGTTGGAATCACCCAGTTATACTCGTTTTCATCATCGTACGCTCATTCTACATCTTGAATCACCCATCTATACTTGTTTTCATCACTGTATGCTCTTTCTAAACCATATTTCGGTTCGAATCTCCTACAAGTAATTGTTTCATCATTGTACGCTCATTATAAACCATATTTTGGTTAGAATCGCCCCGTCTACACTCGTTTTCATTATTGTTTGCTCATTCTATACCATATTTCGGTTAAAGTTGCGCATCGTATACTCTGTTTCATCATCGTATTGGTCATTCTGCACCATATTTCGGTTAGAATAACATTTGTATACCTGTTTCCACTAATCTATGCCACTTCTATACCTTATTTCGGTTAGAATCACTAATTTAAACTCGTTTTCACTATCCTACGAGGATTTGAAATCGTATTTCGGTTGGGACTTATTTCTATACTCGTTTCCACAAATCTATGCCACTTTTTATTTCGGTTACAGTTACGCAACTATGCACGGTTACAATCGACGTCCATTCTAAACATTTAGATTAGAATCACCCATCTATCCGCTTTCTCACCATTCTAAGCCTGTTCTATACCGTGTTTCGGTTAGAATCACCCATCTATGCTCGTTTTCACCATTCAGCGCATGTTTGATACCATATTTCAGTTAGAATGACCCATCCATACTCAATTTCATCATTGTGCGCTCATTCTAGACCATATTTAGATTAGAACCACTCATTCATACTCGTTTCCACCCGTTCTACGAGCCTTTGGAAACTTATTTCGGTCAGAATCGCTATTACATACTCGTTTTCACTCATCTACGCCCATTTTATACCATATTTTGGTTAGAATCGCCCATCTATACTGGTTTCCACGATTCTACGTTCATTTTATGCCATATTTCAGTTAGAATCACCAATCGATGCTCGCTTTCACCATTATACGTCCCATTCTAAACTATATTTCTGTTAGAATCATTTACTTATACTCGTTCTCACTAGTTTACGAGCAATTAATACCTCATTTCAGTTAGGATCGTATTTAAATAGTCGTTTTCACTAATCTAGGCCACTTTTATAACTTATTTCTGCTAGAGTTATGCATTTATACTCTGTTTCGCCAATCTACGCCCATTCTAAACCATATTTCGATTGGAATCAACCATATGTACTCATTTTTACCATATATGCCCCGGTTTTATACCATATTTCACCCATCTAAACTCGTTTTCACCACTCTACGCCTGTTTGGTACCAGAATTCAGTTAGAATCACCCATTTACCCTCGTTTTCATCATTGTAGGCTCATTCTACACCATATTTCGGTCAGAACAACCCCTTTATACTCGTTTCCCACCGGTCTATGACCGTTTTCCTACCGTATTTTGGTAGGTAGGAATCACCCATCTACACTTGTTTTATTATTATACGTTCATTCTGCTCCTTGAATCACCGATCTATACTCATTTTCATCGATGTACGTTCTTTCTAAACCATATTTCGGTTAGAATTAGGCCGTCTATACTCAATTTCATCATTGTGTGCTCATTCTACACTATATTTCGATTAGAATCACAATTATATACTTGCATCAACTAAGCTAGGCCACTTCTATACCTTATTTCGGTAAAATCACCCATTTGTGCTAGTTTTCCTCATCGTACGCTCATTCTAAACTATATTTTGGTTGGAATCACCCAGTTATACTCGTTTTCATCATCGTACGCTCATTCTACATCTTGAATCACCCATCTATACTTGTTTTCATCACTGTATGCTCTTTCTAAACCATATTTCGGTTCGAATCTCCTACAAGTAATTGTTTCATCATTGTACGCTCATTATAAACCATATTTTGGTTAGAATCGCCCGTCTACACTCGTTTTCATTATTGTTTGCTCATTCTATACCATATTTCGGTTAAAGTTGCGCATCTATACTCTGTTTCATCATCGTATGGTCATTCTGCACCATATTTCGGTTAGAATAACATCTATATACCTGTTTCCACTAATCTATGCCACTTCTATACCTTATTTCGGTTAGAATCACTAATTTAAACTCGTTTTCACTATCCTACGAGGATTTGAAATCGTATTTCGGTTGGGACTTATTTCTATACTCGTTTCCACAAATCTATGCCACTTTTTATTTCGGTTACAGTTACGCAACTATGCACGGTTACAATCGACGTCCATTCTAAACATTTAGATTAGAATCACCCATCTATCCGCTTTCTCACCATTCTAAGCCTGTTCTATACCGTGTTTCGGTTAGAATCACCCATCTATGCTCGTTTTCACCATCAGCCGCATGTTTTGATACCATATTTCAGTTAGAATGACCCATCCATACTCAATTTCATCATTGCGCTCTCATTCTATACCATATTTCGGTTAGAACCACTCATTCATACTCGTTTCCACCATTCTACGAGCCTTTGGAAACTTATTTCGGTTAGAATCGCTATTGTATACTCGTTTTCACTCATCTACGCCATTTTTATACCATATTTTGGTTAGAATCGCCCATCTATACTGGTTTCCACGATTCTACGTTCATTTTATGCCATATTTCAGTTAGAATCACCAATCGATGCTCGCTTTCACCATTATACTCCCATTCTAAACTATATTTCTGTTAGAATCATTTACTTATACTCGTTCTCACTAGTTTACGAGCAATTAATACCCTCATTTCAGTTAGGATCGTATTTAAATAGTCGTTTTCACTAATCTAGGCCACTTTTATAACTTATTTCTGCTAGAGTTATGCATTTATACTCTGTTTCGCCAATCTACGCCCATTCTAAACCATATTTCGATTGGGATCTCCCATATGTACTCATTTTTTACCATATATGCCCCGGTTTATACCATATTTCACCCATCTAAACTCGTTTCACCACCCTACGCCTGTTTGGTACCAGAATTCAGTTAGAATCACCCATTTACCCTCGTTTTCATCATTGCAGGCTCATTCTACACCATATTTCGGTCAGAACAACCCCTTTATACTCGTTTTCACCGGTCTATGACCGTTTTCTACCGTATTTCGGTGGGTAGGAATCACCCATCTACACTTGTTTTTATCATTGTACGTTCATTCTGCTCCTTGAATCACCGATCTATACTCATTTTCATCGATGTACGTTCTTTCTAAACCATATTTCGGTTAGAATTAGGCGTCTATACTCGATTTCATCATTGTGTGCTCATTCTACACTATATTTCGATTAGAATCACAATTATATACTTGCATCAACTAAGCTAGGCCACTTCTATACCTTATTTCGGTTAAAATCACCCATTTGTGCTAGTTTTCATCATCGTACGCTCATTCTAAACCATATTTTGGTTGGAATCACCCAGCTATACTCGTTTTCATCATCGTACGCTCATTCTACATCTCGAATCACCCATCTATACTCGTTTTCATCACTGTATGCTCTTTCTAAACCATATTTCGGTTCGAATCTCCCACATGTAATCGTTTCATCATTGTACGCTCATTATAAACCATATTTTGGTTAGAATCGCCCCGTCTACACTCGTTTTCATTATTGTTTGCTCATTCTATACCATATTTTGGTTAAAGTTGCGCATCTATACTCTGTTTCATCATCGTATGGTCATTCTGCACCATATTTCGGTTAGAATAACATCTGTATACCTGTTTCCACTAATCTATGCCACTTCTATACCTTATTTCGGTTAGAATCACTAATTTAAACTCGTTTTCACTATCCTACGAGGATTTGAAATCGTATTTTGGTTGGGACTTATTTCTATACTCGTTTCCACAAATCTATGCCACTTTTTATTTCGGTTACAGTTACGCAACTATGCACGGTTACAATCGACGTCCATTCTAAACATTTAGATTAGAATCACCCATCTATCCGCTTTCTCACCATTCTAAGCCTGTTCTATACCGTGTTTCGGTTAGAATCACCCATCTATGCTCGTTTTCACCATTCAGCGCATGTTTGATACCATATTTCAGTTAGAATGACCCATCCATACTCAATTTCATCATTGTGCGCTCATTCTAGACCATATTTAGATTAGAACCACTCATTCATACTCGTTTCCACCGTTCTACGAGCCTTTGGAAACTTATTTCGGTAGAATCGCTATTACATACTCGTTTTCACTCATCTACGCCCATTTTATACCATATTTTGGTTAGAATCGCCCATCTATACTGGTTTCCACGATTCTACGTTCATTTTATGCCATATTTCAGTTAGAATCACCAATCGATGCTCGCTTTCACCATTATACTCCCATTCTAAACTATATTTCTGTTAGAATCATTTACTTATACTCGTTCTCACTAGTTTACGAGCAATTAATACCTCATTTCAGTTAGGATCGTATTTAAATAGTCGTTTTCACTAATCTAGGCCACTTTTATAACTTATTTCTGCTAGAGTTATGCATTTATACTCTGTTTCGCCAATCTACGCCCATTCTAAACCATATTTCGATTGGGATCCCCCATATGTACTCATCTTTACCATATATGCCCCGGTTTATACCATATTTCACCCATCTAAACTCGTTTTCACCACCCTACGCCTGTTTGGTACCAGAATTCAGTTAGAATCACCCATTTACCCTCGTTTTCATCATTGTAGGCTCATTCTACACCATATTTCGGTCAGAACAACCCCTTTATACTCGTTTTCACCGGTCTATGACCGTTTTCTACCGTATTTCGGTGGGTAGGAATCACCCATCTACACTTGTTTTTATCATTGTACGTTCATTCTGCTCCTTGAATCACCGATCTGTACTCATTTTCATCGATGTACGTTCTTTCTAAACCATATTTCGGTTAGAATTAGGCATCTATACTCGATTTCATCATTGTGTGCTCATTCTACACTATATTTCGATTAGAATCACAATTATATACTTGCATCAACTAAGCTAGGCCACTTCTATACCTTATTTCGGTTAAAATCACCCATTTGTGCTAGTTTTCATCATCGTACGCTCATTCTAAACCATATTTTGGTTGGAATCACCCAGCTATACTCGTTTTTATCATCGTACGCTCATTCTACATCTCGAATCACCCATCTATACTCGTTTTCATCACTGTATGCTCTTTCTAAACCATATTTCGGTTCGAATCCCCCACATGTAATCGTTTCATCATTGTACGCTCATTATAAACCATATTTTGGTTAGAATCGCCCGTCTACACTCGTTTTTATTATTGTTTGCTCATTCTATACCATATTTTGGTTAAAGTTGCGCATCTATACTCTGTTTCATCATCGTATGGTCATTCTGCACCATATTTCGGTTAGAATAACATCTGTATACCTGTTTCCACTAATCTATGCCACTTCTATACTTATTTTGGTTAGAATCACTAATTTAAACTCGTTTTCACTATCCTACGAGGATTTGAAATCGTATTTTGGTTGGGACTTATTTCTATACTCGTTTCCACAAATCTATGCCACTTTTTATTTCGGTTACAGTTACGCAACTATGCACGGTTACAATCGACGTCCATTCTAAACATTTAGATTAGAATCACCCATCTATCCGCTTTCTCACCATTCTAAGCCTGTTCTATACCGTGTTTCGGTTAGAATCACCCATCTATGCTCGTTTTCACCATTCAGCGCATGTTTGATACCATATTTCAGTTAGAATGACCCATCCATACTCAATTTCATCATTGTGCGCTCATTCTAGACCATATTTAGATTAGAACCACTCATTCATACTCGTTTCCACCGTTCTACGAGCCTTTGGAAACTTATTTCGGTCAGAATCGCTATTACATACTCGTTTTCACTCATCTACGCCCATTTTATACCATATTTTGGTTAGAATCGCCCATCTATACTGGTTTCCACGATTCTACGTTCATTTTATGCCATATTTCAGTTAGAATCACCAATCGATGCTCGCTTTCACCATTATACTCCCATTCTAAACTATATTTCTGTTAGAATCATTTACTTATACTCGTTCTCACTAGTTTACGAGCAATTAATACCTCATTTCAGTTAGGATCGTATTTAAATAGTCGTTTTCACTAATCTAGGCCACTTTTATAACTTATTTCTGCTAGAGTTATGCATTTATACTCTGTTTCGCCAATCTACGCCCATTCTAAACCATATTTCGATTGGGATCCCCCATATGTACTCATCTTTACCATATATGCCCCGGTTTATACCATATTTCACCCATCTAAACTCGTTTTCACCACCCTACGCCTGTTTGGTACCAGAATTCAGTTAGAATCACCCATTTACCCTCGTTTTCATCATTGTAGGCTCATTCTACACCATATTTCGGTCAGAACAACCCCTTTATACTCGTTTTCACCGGTCTATGACCGTTTTCTACGTATTTCGGTAGGTAGGAATCACCCATCTACACTTGTTTTTATCATTGTACGTTCATTCTGCTCCTTGAATCACCGATCTATACTCATTTTCATCGATGTACGTTCTTTCTAAACCATATTTCGGTTAGAATTAGGCGTCTATACTCGATTTCATCATTGTATGCTCATTCTACACTATATTTCGATTAGAATCACAATTATATACTTGCATCAACTAAGCTAGGCCACTTCTATACCTTATTTCGGTTAAAATCACCCATTTGTGCTAGTTTTCATCATCGTACGCTCATTCTAAACCATATTTTGGTTGGAATCACCCAGCTATACTCGTTTTCATCATCGTACGCTCATTCTACATCTCGAATCACCCATCTATACTCGTTTTCATCACTGTATTCTCTTTCTAAACCATATTTCGGTTCGAATCCCCCACATGTAATCGTTTCATCATTGTACGCTCATTATAAACCATATTTTGGTTAGAATCGCCCATCTACACTCGTTTTCATTATTGTTTGCTCATTCTATACCATATTTTGGTTAAAGTTGCGCATCTATACTCTGTTTCATCATCGTATGGTCATTCTGCACCATATTTCGGTTAGAATAACATCTGTATACCTGTTTCCACTAATCTATGCCACTTCTATACTTATTTTGGTTAGAATCACTAATTTAAACTCGTTTTCACTATCCTACGAGGATTTGAAATCGTATTTTGGTTGGGACTTATTTCTATACTCGTTTCCACAAATCTATGCCACTTTTTATTTCGGTTACAGTTACGCAACTATGCACGGTTACAATCGACGTCCATTCTAAACATTTAGATTAGAATCACCCATCTATCCGCTTTCTCACCATTCTAAGCCTGTTCTATACCGTGTTTCGGTTAGAATCACCCATCTATGCTCGTTTTCACCATTCAGCGCATGTTTGATACCATATTTCAGTTAGAATGACCCATCCATACTCAATTTCATCATTGTGCGCTCATTCTAGACCATATTTAGATTAGAACCACTCATTCATACTCGTTTCCACCGTTCTACGAGCCTTTGGAAACTTATTTCGGTCAGAATCGCTATTACATACTCGTTTTCACTCATCTACGCCCATTTTATACCATATTTTGGTTAGAATCGCCCATCTATACTGGTTTCCACGATTCTACGTTCATTTTATGCCATATTTCAGTTAGAATCACCAATCGATGCTCGCTTTCACCATTATACTCCCATTCTAAACTATATTTCTGTTAGAATCATTTACTTATACTCGTTCTCACTAGTTTACGAGCAATTAATACCTCATTTCAGTTAGGATCGTATTTAAATAGTCGTTTTCACTAATCTAGGCCACTTTTATAACTTATTTCTGCTAGAGTTATGCATTTATACTCTGTTTCGCCAATCTACGCCCATTCTAAACCATATTTCGATTGGGATCCCCCATATGTACTCATCTTTACCATATATGCCCCGGTTTATACTATTTCACCCATCTAAACTCGTTTTCACCACCCTACGCCTGTTTGGTACCAGAATTCAGTTAGAATCACCCATTTACCCTCGTTTTCATCATTGTAGGCTCATTCTACACCATATTTCGGTCAGAACAACCCCTTTATACTCGTTTTCACCGGTCTATGACCGTTTTCTACCGTATTTTGGTAGGTAGAAATCACCCATCTACACTTGTTTTTTATCATTGTACGTTCATTCTGCTCCTTGAATCACCGATCTATACTCATTTTCATCGATGTACGTTCTTTCTAAACCATATTTCGGTTAGAATTAGGCGTCTATACTCGATTTCATCATTGTATGCTCATTCTACACTATATTTCGATTAGAATCACAATTATATACTTGCATCAACTAAGCTAGGCCACTTCTATACCTTATTTTGGTTAAAATCACCCATTTGTGCTAGTTTTCATCATCGTACGCTCATTCTAAACCATATTTTGGTTGAAATCACCCAGCTATACTCGTTTTTATCATCGTACGCTCATTCTACATCTCGAATCACCCATCTATACTCGTTTTCATCACTGTATGCTCTTTCTAAACCATATTTCGGTTCGAATCCCCCACATGTAATCGTTTCATCATTGTACGCTCATTATAAACCATATTTTGGTTAGAATCGCCTGTCTACACTCGTTTTCATTATTGTTTGCTCATTCTATACCATATTTCAGTTAAAGTTGCGCATCTATACTCTGTTTCATCATCGTATGGTCATTCTGCACCATATTTCGGTTAGAATAACATCTATATACCTGTTTCCACTAATCTATGACACTTCTATACCTTATTTCGGTTAGAATCACTAATTTAAATTCGTTTTCACTATCCTACGAGGATTTGAAATCGTATTTCGGTTGGGACTTATTTCTATACTCGTTTCCATAAATCTATGCCACTTTTTATTTCGGTTACAGTTACGCAACTATGCACGGTTACAATCGACGTCCATTCTAAACATTTAGATTAGAATCACCCATCTATCCGCTTTCTCACCATTCTAAGCCTGTTCTATACCGTGTTTCGGTTAGAATCACCCATCTATGCTCGTTTTCACCATTCAGCGCATGTTTGATACCATATTTCAGTTAGAATGACCCATCCATACTCAATTTCATCATTGTGCGCTCATTCTAGACCATATTTCGGTTAGAACCACTCATTCATACTCGTTTCCACCATTCTACGAGCCTTTGGAAACTTATTTCGGTTAGAATCGCCCATCTATACAGGTTTCCACGATTCTACGTTCATTTTATGCCATATTTCAGTTTGAATCACCAATCGATGCTCGTTTTCACCATTATACTCCCATTCTAAACTATATTTCTGTTAGAATCATTTACTTATACTCGTTCTCACTAGTTTACGAGCAATTAATACCTCATTTCAGTTAGGATCGTATTTAAATAGTCGTTTTCACTAATCTAGGCCACTTTTATAACTTATTTCTGCTAGAGTTATGCATTTATACTCTGTTTCGCCAATCTACGCCCATTCTAAACCATATTTCGATTGGGATCCCCCATATGTACTCATTTTTACCATATATGCCCCGGTTTATACCATATTTCACCCATCTAAACTCGTTTTCACCACCCTACGCCTGTTTGGTACCAGAATTCAGTTAGAATCACCCATTTACCCTCGTTTTTATCATTGTAGGCTCATTCTACACCATATTTCGGTCAGAACAACCCCTTTATACTCGTTTTTACCGGTCTATGACCGTTTTTTACCGTATGTCGGTGGGTAGGAATCACCCATCTACACTTGTTTTTATCATTGTACGTTCATTCTGCTCCTTGAATCACCGATCTATACTCATTTTTATCGATGTACGTTCTTTCTAAACCATATTTCGGTTAGAATTAGGCGTCTATACTCGATTTCATCATTGTATGCTCATTTTACACTATATTTCGATTAGAATCACAATTATATACTTGCATCAACTAAGCTAGGCCACTTCTATACCTTATTTCGGTTAAAATCACCCATTTGTGCTAGTTTTCATTATCGTACGCTCATTCTAAACCATATTTTGGTTGGTATCACCCAGCTATACTCGTTTTTATCATCGTACGCTCATTCTACATCTCGAATCATCCATCTATACTCGTTTTCATCACTGTATGCTCTTTCTAAACTATATTTCGGTTCGAATCCCCCACATGTAATCGTTTCATCATTGTACGCTCATTATAAACCATATTTTGGTTAGAATCGCCCGTCTACACTCGTTTTCATTATTGTTTGCTCATTCTATACCATATTTCGGTTAAAGTTGCGCATCTATGCTCTGTTTCATCATCGTATGGTCATTCTGCACCATATTTCGGTTAGAATAACATCTATATACCTGTTTCCACTAATCTATGCCACTTCTATACCTTATTTCGGTTAGAATCACTAATTTAAATTCGTTTTCACTATCCTACAAGGATTTGAAATCGTATTTCGGTTGGGACTTATTTCTATACTCGTTTCCACAAATCTATGCCACTTTTTATTTCGGTTATAGTTACACAACTATGCACGGTTACAATCGACGTCCATTCTAAACATTTAGATTAGAATCACCCATCTATCCGCTTTCTCACCATTCTAAGCCTGTTCTATACCGTGTTTCGGTTAGAATCATCCATCTATGCTCGTTTTCACCATTCAGCGCATGTTTGATACCATATTTCAGTTAGAATGACCCATCCATACTCAATTTCATCATTGTGCGCTCATTCTAGACCATATTTCGGTTAGAACCACTCATTCATACTCGTTTCCACCGTTCTACGAGCCTTTGGAAACTTATTTTGGTTAGAATCGCTATTGTATACTCGTTTTCACTCATCTACGCCCATTTTATACCATATTTTGGTTAGAATCGCCCATCTATTCTGGTTTCCACGATTCTACGTTCATTTTATGCCATATTTCAGTTAGAATTACCAATCGATGCTCGTTTTCACCATTATACTCCCATTCTAAACTATATTTCTGTTAGAATCATTTACTTATACTCGTTCTCACTAGTTTACGAGCAATTAATACCTTATTTCAGTTAGGATCGTATTTAAATAGTCGTTTTCACTAATCTAGGCCACTTTTATAACTTATTTCTGCTAGAGTTATGCATTTATACTCTGTTTCGCCAATCTACGCCCATTCTAGACCATATTTCGATTGGGATCCCCCATATTTACTCATTTTTACCATATATGCCTCGGTTTATACCATATTTCACCCATCTAAACTCGTTTTCACCACCCTACGCCTGTTTGGTACCAGAATTCAGTTAGAATCACTCATTTACCCTCGTTTTCATCATTGTAGGCTCATTCTACACCATATTTCGGTCAGAACAACCCCTTTATACTCGTTTTCACCGGTCTATGACCGTTTTCTACCGTATTTTGGTGGGTAGAAATCACTCATCTACACTTGTTTTTATCATTGTACGTTCATTCTGCTCCTTGAATCACCGATCTGTACTCATTTTTATCGATGTACGTTCTTTCTAAACCATATTTCGGTTAGAATTAGGCGTCTATATTCGATTTCATCATTGTGTGCTCATTCTACACTATATTTCGATTAGAATCACAATTATATACTTGCATCAACTAAGCTAGGCCACTTCTATACCTTATTTCGGTTAAAATCACCAATTTGTGCTAGTTTTCATCATCGTACGCTCATTCTAAACCATATTTTGGTTGGAATCACCCAGCTATACTCGTTTTCATCATCGTACGCTCATTCTACATCTCGAATCACCCATCTATACTCGTTTTCATCACTGTATTCTCTTTCTAAACCATATTTCGGTTCGAATCCCCCACATGTAATCGTTTCATCATTGTACGCTCATTATAAACCATATTTTGGTTAGAATCGCCCATCTACACTCGTTTTCATTATTGTTTGCTCATTCTATACCATATTTTGGTTAAAGTTGCGCATCTATACTCTGTTTCATCATCGTATGCTCATTCTGCACCATATTTCGGTTAGAATAACATCTGTATACCTGTTTTCCCTAATCTATGCCACTTCTATACCTTATTTCGGTTAGAATCACTAATTTAAACTCGTTTTCACCATCCTACGAGTATTTGAAATCATATTTCGGTTGGGACTTATTTCTATACTCGTTTCCACAAATCTATGCCACTTTTTATTTCGGTTACAGTTACGCAACTATGCACGGTTACAATCGACGTCCATTCTAAACATTTAGATTAGAATCACCCATCTATCCGCTTTCTCACCATTCTAAGCCTGTTCTATACCGTGTTTCGGTTAGAATCACCCATCTATGCTCGTTTTCACCATTCAGCGCATGTTTGATACCATATTTCAGTTAGAATGACCCATTCATACTCAATTTTATCATTGTGCGCTCATTCTAGACCATATTTAGATTAGAACCACTCATTCATACTCATTTCCACCGTTCTACGAGCCTTTGGAAACTTATTTCGGTCAGAATCGCTATTATATACTCGTTTTCACTCATCTACGCCCATTTTATACCATATTTTGGTTAGAATCGCCCATCTATACTGGTTTCCACGATTCTACGTTCATTTTATGCCATATTTCAGTTAGAATCACCAATTGATGCTCGCTTTCACCATCATACTCCCATTCTAAATTATATTTCTGTTAGAATCATTTACTTATACTCGTTCTCACTAGTTTACGAGCAATTAATACCTCATTTCAGTTAGGATCGTATTTAAATAGTCGTTTTCACTAATCTAGGCCACTTTTATAACTTATTTCTGCTAGAGTTATGCATTTATACTCTGTTTCGCCAATCTACGCCCATTCTAAACCATATTTCGATTGGGATCCCCCATATGTACTCATCTTTACCATATATGCCCCGATTTATACCATATTTCACCCATCTAAACTCGTTTTCACCACCCTACTCCTGTTTGGTACCAGAATTCAGTTAGAATTACCCATTTACCCTCGTTTTCATCATTGTAGGCTCATTCTACACCATATTTTGGTCAGAACAACCCCTTTATACTCGTTTTTACCGGTCTATGACCGTTTTCTACCGTATTTCGGTAGGTAGGAATCACCCATCTACACTTGTTTTTATCATTGTACGTTCATTCTGCTCCTTGAATCACCGATCTATACTCATTTTCATCGATGTACGTTCTTTCTAAACCATATTTCGGTTAGAATTAGGCGTCTATACTCGATTTCATCATTGTATGCTCATTCTACACTATATTTCGATTAGAATCACAATTATATACTTGCATCAACTAAGCTAGGCCACTTCTATACCTTATTTCGGTTAAAATCACCCATTTGTGATAGTTTTCATCATCGTACGCTCATTCTAAACCATATTTTGGTTGGAATCACCCAGCTATACTCGTTTTCATCATCGTACGCTCATTCTACATCTCGAATCACCCATCTATACTCGTTTTCATCACTGTATTCTCTTTCTAAACCATATTTCGGTTCGAATCCCCCACATGTAATCGTTTTATCATTGTACGCTCATTATAAACCATATTTTGGTTAGAATCGCCCATCTACACTCGTTTTCATTATTGTTTGCTCATTCTATACCATATTTTGGTTAAAGTTGTGCATCTATACTCTGTTTCATCATCGTATGGTCATTCTGCACCATATTTCGGTTAGAATAACATCTGTATACCTGTTTCCACTAATCTATGCCACTTCTATACCTTATTTCGGTTAGAATCACTAATTTAAACTCGTTTTCACTATCCTACGAGGATTTGAAATCGTATTTCGGTTGGGACTTATTTCTATACTCGTTTCCACAAATCTATGCCACTTTTTATTTCGGTTACAGTTACGCAACTATGCACGGTTACAATCGACGTCCATTCTAAACATTTAGATTAGAATCACCCATCTATCCGCTTTCTCACCATTCTAAGCCTGTTCTATACCGTGTTTCGGTTAGAATCACCCATCTATGCTCGTTTTCACCATTCAGCGCATGTTTGATACCATATTTCAGTTAGAATGACCCATCCATACTCAATTTTATCATTGTGCGCTCATTCTAGACCATATTTAGATTAGAACCACTCATTCATACTCGTTTCCACCGTTCTACGAGCCTTTGGAAACTTATTTCGGTCAAAATCGCTATTACATACTCGTTTCACTCATCAACGCCCATTTTATACCATATTTTGGTTAGAATCGCCCATCTATACTGGTTTCCACGATTCTACGTTCATTTTATGCCATATTTCAGTTAGAATCACCAATCGATGCTCGCTTTCACCATTATACTCCCATTCTAAACTATATTTCTGTTAGAATCATTTACTTATACTCGTTCTCACTAGTTTACGAGCAATTAATACCTCATTTCATCTAGGATCGTATTTAAATAGTCGTTTTCACTAATCTAGGCCACTTTTATAACTTATTTCTGCTAGAGTTATGCATTTATACTCTGTTTCGCCAATCTACGCCCATTCTAGACCATATTTCGATTGGGATCCCCCATATGTACTCATCTTTACCATATATGCCCCGGTTTATACCATATTTCACCCATCTAAACTCGTTTTCACCACCCTACGCCTGTTTGGTACCAGAATTCAGTTAGAATCACCCATTTACCCTCGTTTTCATCATTGTAGGCTCATTCTACACCATATTTCGGTCAGAACAACCCCTTTATACTCGTTTTCACCGGTCTATGACCGTTTTCTACCGTATTTCGGTAGGTAGGAATCACCCATCTACACTTGTTTTTATTATTGTACGTTCATTCTGCTCCTTGAATCACCGATCTATACTCATTTTCATCGATGTACGTTCTTTCTAAACCATATTTCGGTTAGAATTAGGCGTCTATACTCGATTTCATTATTGTATGCTCATTCTACACTATATTTCGATTAGAATCACAATTATATACTTGCATCAACTAAGCTAGGCCACTTCTATACCTTATTTCGGTTAAAATCACCCATTTGTGCTAGTTTTCATCATCGTACGCTCATTCTAAACCATATTTTGGTTGGAATCACCCAGCTATACTCATTTTTATCATCGTACGCTCATTCTACATCTCGAATCACCCATCTATACTCGTTTTCATCACTGTATGCTCTTTCTAAACTATATTTCGGTTCGAATCCCCCACATGTAATCGTTTCATTATTGTACGCTTATTATAAACCATATTTTGGTTAGAATGGCCCGTCTACACTCGTTTTCATTATTGTTTGCTCATTCTATACCATATTTCGGTTAAAGTTGCGCATCTATACTCTGTTTCATCATCGTATGGTCATTCTGCACCGTATTTCGGTTAGAATAACATCTATATACCTGTTTCCACTAATCTATGCCACTTCTATACCTTATTTCGGTTAGAATCACTAATTTAAATTTGTTTTCACTATCCTACGAGGATTTGAAATCGTATTTCGGTTGGGACTTATTTCTATACTCGTTTCCATAAATCTATGCCACTTTTTATTTCGGTTAAAGTTACGCAACTATGCACGGTTACAATCGACGTCCATTCTAAACATTTAGATTAGAATCACCCATCTATCCGCTTTCTCACCATTCTAAGCCTGTTCTATACCGTGTTTCGGTTAGAATCACCCATCTATGCTCATTTTCACTGTCACGACCCGCACCCGATTTAGGGGCACGAGAGCATAGGTACGTCCAGCCTACGCCGCAGCATCGGCGGTAGAACGCTGTCTAGGTCAAGTACTATCTAAACAATCTCACGCTAGTATCCAACTTCATAAGGAGACGTGGATATCATAAAATAAATCTAGAAATACTCAATCACAACTACAGCACGATAGGAAATAAAGAAGTAAAAGAATACAACACAAATCTAATGACACAATAATCATACCTGCAATCATTAACTTCCAATCTCCAAGTGTGCCAGAAACCAGTCTACTAAGGTCACAGTCTGGAAAAATATTTTCCAGTCAGGAAGGAGCAAAGTACATCTCTAAATAGCAGTTCTATATTAATGATATAAACTATGTAGCAGTTCTAGATGGAAATATACCAGAAGCATGTATAGGTACGAGAAATAAAAGAAATGCTAGAAATACTGTAAGTAATTGCAGGAGAAGAAACAATATGTCCATGAGCAAGAAACCTATGACTAAGTGTGTGAGTACTAGCTTTAACATGTGATCGGCTTGGGAACTTGATCAGGCTGGTTACATATGATTAGCTATGATTCATGGAAGGTCAGGCTAACCGTTGGTTAGCTATGATGCATGGAGAGGTCAGGCTAATCACACGTAACAGCTATGAAGTATGGAGATGGTCAGGCCGTACCCGACGTGAGATGTGGGGTGAGCTATGATGCATGAAAAGTTGGGTATGATCACATATCTACACTAAAATACTCCCCACCCCCGACTGGTATAGTAGATCCAATCATGGTACGCTATGGCACGGAATTCCCTAGGAAGGTAGCAAATCTCCCCGAGAATTAGTGTCTGTACATGCACAAGATAACAAGGAAAACAAGTCTTGTACAAGCTACACCATGAATAAGGAATAACATCTCATGACGAGATCCGTGTATACCAATCCGTGTAACCAGCGTGTCAAGAGCATGGATATTTACACTAGATACAGTGAACATAGGAGATATCATAAATTAGAAACTAATCAGAGAATGTACTCGCCTTGGGTCCTTAGCTGGTGAATACCGAGGTCCTGTTTCCAGAATATCGCCTGGAGGAACCAACAGTCCTAAAGACATATAATAAACAATACAGTATTTGCATCAGAAGCTATACTAAACTCACAAGCAAATACTAACTCAGGGGCTATGTCCGGCATGGGACTCAGTCAACTAGGGTCGTCTATTAGAGACATAGAAGTGTACACATATACATCAAATACATTTGGTACGAAAATAGATAAGTGTATTTATATATACCTTAAGTAATATTAATACTGTATGTTTTAATTATAATAGCTACTAGGACAATACGTTATACAAGGTATATTCATAAAATAAGCCAAGTTAGAATTTTACTATATATACTAAATTCCAAAGTACAATGACTATGCTAATACATGAATTTAATTTATACTAGTATATATATATACTTTAAAATAAAGAATACTTGTATATATATAAACATAATAAATAATACTTAAATGTATATCTATATAAACATAGCTCATTGAAAAGGGATACAATACGTATTTATATTATACTATACCAATTTACATATAGAAATATATTTTAAGTATATACATAATATATATATATACCTGTTCTACATAGTAAATACATGTATATATATATGAATATATGAGCACTAATACATTAGTTTGATTTATACTAATATCATAGGGTATATTTTATTAAGTACAATTATATGAAAATACCAAAATACATACATATATATATATATGAATACAAATAATAATAATACATACATACATATACTAGGATACGTATTTACATATATAAATCATTTATCATACATACATTATATGTTAACATACATGTTAAATATTAATAAATAAATAATTATACATATACTAATTTAAATTATATTAGTATACTTTTATTAAATAGATGCCATAAATAAACCAATGTATATATACATATATATATACAAATTAATTAAATACATACACTTACTAATTCAAAATATACTATATACATATACCTACACATTGTTTAAATATATACCATCACATATATATTACATTAGATATATATGCATACATATATATACATATTATCCTTAATTATATACATTAATTAATTTATATACAATTACTTATACATAATTATATTAACACATATATATATATATATATATATATATATATATATATATATATATATATATATATATGCACAGGGAGAAAGAAGAAGGAAGAAGAAAGAAGGAAGAGGAGAAGCTTACAGTGGGGTCGGCTGGCCGGAGTACGGCCGGACTGGACCGATGGTGGTGGTGGCAGTGGATGTAGATGGAGGTGGTGGGGGTTGCACTGGTGGCCGGCTGGAGGAAGCTGCAGCGGGTCGGCCTCGACGAACTGGCCGGAACAGATGGATAGTAGAGAAAACAGCAGGCCAGCGGTCGGGCTGGAGGAGCGGGACCGGAGGTAGGCTGGCCCGCCGGAGACTGAAGGGGCCGCCGGGGTGCTGAACGTGGGCCGCCGAAGGAAGATGCTCGGAAGGGGGAAGCAGTGGCAGGTCGACGGGAATGGGCAGAGGAGCAGCCGGCTGCGGGGATAGGGCTTGCCGGCGGAGGGATATCCACCGGAGTCGGGGATGGGAATAGCGGGGTGGTGGTATTGATGGAGGAGGGGAGGAAGAGTGGGCTGGTGGTGGTGTGATTGGTGATGGAGGAGATCGTGAGGGAGATCGCCAGTGCCGCCGTGCTGGAGTGCGGAGGGTCCGCCGAAGGACCGCCGGACTGAGTCGGGCAGCGACTGCACAGTAAGGGGGAATGAACAGTGTTCCTCCCTATATGAATTTGAATTTAAAAAAAATAAAAGAAGAAGAAGAAGGAGAAGAAGAAGAAGAAAGGAAAGAGAAGGAGAAAGAAAAGAGAAGAAGAAAGGAGGAAGGATTTCTTCCTACGTTGGAGGCTTGAGGAATTTTGGAGGCTTGTGAGGTGGGGGAAAACCTAGGTTGTCTAGGGATTAGGGTTGATGTAGACATGATATTATATAGGGGAGAGGGTGTATGGAGTCAAGGGTGAGGATGGACCCACTTTAAATGAGTGGTCCAGATTGGACATGAAGAAATGTTCATGTGGGGAAATGAGGGTGAGAGTTTAAATAAAAAATATTAGGTTCCCTCATTGTTCAAACAATTGGGTGAGGCCACAAAATGCAAATTTGCAATTTAGCCCCCTTAAATTTGGGAAATTGCACAAACACATAAAATGACGAAAATTTGGCGGGCGATTCAGTATTTTGTAGGGTCAGGGGCGATGTATGATCAGTATGGGCTCAATTTGCAGGGCACTGGAATTAAATTGGGATTTTCAGAATTGGTTTAAATAGTATCCCCAATTTAATTAGAATTAAATGCAAGTTGTGTTCTAAAATTAATTAGAAGTACATGGGGCCAAAATCAGGTCAGGTCATCAATACCAATAATGAAGAAGACTCATAACAAAATATTACCCTAATTTGGGTCGTACGAAAAATAGGTCAAGATGGCCTCCAATTTTCGATTGGAACGCACAACGATACAAAATAGGGATTTATTAAATAACGTCCGCGACGATTTTTTGTGCGGCCAGAAATAATGCACAGGGAGCAAAATTATGAGTTGCAAAAATAGCAGAATTAAAGGTGGGCACGTCTAGGACAAGATGGTGAATGTTGTTGGAAGACAAAAGTCAGGGTAGTGCTCCAAATGTCGAAGCAAAGGAAATGCAAAATAATTAAATAAATTAAGGTAAATAATTACAATCGCTAATAAATAAATTTTAAATAAAACAATTAAATCCAGAATTCTATAATTCGGACAGGTTTTCATCTACTAGCTTCTAGGTCAAGTCTACCAGCACAAACACAAATGAACACTGCATATAATACTATATTTAATTACACATCACACCTAATTTTTAAATCAAATATACTATCATGAAATTAATTAATTGTAACTACCATAATATTAAATATTGTAAAATGTCGAAAATACTCCTATTTTCGGAACGTGGTAGTGACAAGTCTACCCACCTTAAAAGAATTTTGTCCTCGAAATTTAAAATCCTCATAATAGTATTTATCATACACATTATTATTTCTCTCAAAATTTAAATTCATCATCCATGAAATCAGGTTATAATCCACAATGTCTTTTCACGACTTTTCAAAAATTCTGAAATTGTTGCATTCCAAAAATCCTCGAAATAAAATCAAGGTCTATATTTTTTTTTCAAATTTTTTTTTTTCGAAAGTTTTAGTTAATAATTCAATACTCAGAATTTAATATCCACTCCTCAAATTTGATTTTAATCTATGCACATATATAATTGTAATCTCGTCACAAAAGTTTGAATGCAAACATTAGTCCATCAATAATTTTATTCTTCGATCTCCTCTTTCCTCAAAATACTTAATAATGCGACACCTATGGATCCTTCAAATGCAATGTCCGCAATAACAAAGTTTAATTTACTATATTGCAATCAAATATATATACTGATAATTTTCCAAATTTTCCTCAATTTTGTAATGATAAATTATATCACAATCAACCTTCCTGAAATTAACAATCATCAATTCTGCCATGTTAAATTTTTTAATCCTTTATTTAAATTAGTGTTTATCCTCAAATTTCTATCATATCTCGATCCTTGTAAAACCAATGATCCAGCAATTCTGTTATATCAACTCATGAATGCTTATCCTTGAATTTCTAATCATCTTGTCCCATTTTGTCAGGTCATAACCTTGTCATAGATCCTTGCTATGGTCAAAACCCCAACGATCATGGTCTACGAAAAAAATTTGCCCACAGTCATACAACAAACAACTTAGAGGAAACATGCATGGTTATGGTCTGTCTTATCATGGTATTGCATTCTCTGTCAGGGTGTACTACTAACTATATCCTAACAAGAAAAATCACGAATACAACCCACGGTACTAGGGAATCAATCAATCAGAAGACAAAACAACATGAGAAAAAGAAAGAACCTGCTAACACGTTACTTGCAGTATTTCCTATCTCTAACATACACTAAGCTCTAGCACATTCACTAACAAATTCCTATTCCTGTACACTGATATCCTTATCAACTAATCATTAATCCACAAGATCCATAAATATATCAATATTGCACACACTTGTCTATTAATACCAAAATCTGATACCAAGAACCTCTAATATAACCATGGTTCAATAATGCATCTAAGTTTGATACCTCTATCTCCTTAGTACTATACCCTCTGTCAGTTCCCGTTCCTACTACCATTGTCCATACTATTTCCTCATCGCTCCAGTGCACACCAAGCGTAACACCATACTAAGTGCTAACCCTTTCTAATACAATCTAGATGGACACCCAAGTCAGTCTGCGGTGTCATCTCAATCTTGCTCAAGTTATCAGATCCTTACACATGTATATCATCTAATTATATATTAATATTCATATCTCTCATCCACCATAAAATTAATCCTCAAAATAATCGTCAAGGTTTAACTTCTCGATCAACAAAATAATTGCATATACCTCCTAAAAATCAGATACTCAATATCGAAATAAATTTAATCACTCCAAAAATCTTTGTAGCCTTAACCATGTTTATTGAATTCATATTTGAAATTCTTAAAAATTTAATGACGTAATCTCAACTCCTCAATTATTCTAAAAATAAAATTTTATTTCCACCTTTTAATTTATAACTCCACAAATGTACATATCAGTGCTCACGGTCTCTGATACTCAAGGTGCACTCAATGCATCTAGTGTCTATAACTGTGTACTAAAATTGTACTGCCTGAATCACTTGCACCATTATCTCCAATGATCCAAGTTATCATCACCTGTAATTTCTTTCATGATTTTCATATTATGTCAACTGGTATATCATCTAATTATCATCATACAGAGTGCTTACTGTTATTAACGTCATCCTCGACTAATCCTCAATATAGAATCATTAGCACTCTTGGTATTATATCACTGGCTTCATTAATGGATTATCTCATCAAGTCCTTTAGAACTCATGTTTCTTTACTCTCATGGGTATGTGTATGGTTCCTCATCTCGATTGTTGTATATGTATTTCCTTTTAACCTTTTTATAGCCTGTTAAACTAATCCATGGTACGCTTCACCATCTTCATTACCAATTTCGATATTTCTCTACTCATGACACCTCATTATACTCCCCATGCATATAAATTTCTTTACCTTTAACACGCCCGGTATCAATCATCAGATTGAACGTTATGCTCCATTAATCCTTAACACAATTCCTGGATACTTAATTGTTTACATAGATCACTCAAGTGCATAATCATGATTATCCAGGGCGGGTATGTTAGCTCTGATACTAACTCTGAGAACTATCACTGATACTCTTACTCCTCTTTCTATAATATCAATACTAATTATAATAACACCTATCATAGAACTATTGCTACAAGGTACTATGCTATGGGTATCTCTAGATTAAAGCCTACTGCTCACATGTCCAACTAAGAAACACTTACAACTCACAAGTCACGCTCAGTCAACTAAGACAAGACACAACCAAAATTGCAAGTCACAAATTATCATACTTAACAAGGAACCCTCAAGGAGTAGAAGCTCAAAAGGAATTGGATTGAGGACAGAAGGTATCTTTACTGCTAGTAAAGAAAAGAAGCGATGGAACAAAGTCCTGGAATAACAGAAATAGATAAGTCTTGAGATGATACTTTAAGAACTAATTTAAGATACAACCTGATAATCATACACGTCTGTCAGAAATCATGACACTTAGAATCCTCGCCACGCCAGTAAGCATAGATGCGATAAACGACAGGTTCCGTAACTAAGGTATGCAACCCTATAATCATGTCATCTAGAATCCTCGCTACGCCAACCGGTATGGCTGCGAGAGACCCTAAGTTTCATAACTACAGTATGTACATCCAAGTCAGGTTCCTACGTTCTCGTCACGACGGCTAATATGGCTGCAATAAACTCTAGGTTCCATAATCAAAGTAGACGTTTTACCTTTCTCACTGTCCTCATCAATATATGTCATCAGATGATACCATAAATTCTAGTCCGTACAATTCATCTCAATATGAAATCAACTCAACAACGATACCAGGAATTAAAGTTAACAACTGGTCAACAAGAATCAATTCAATATCAACGAGTGAGGACGGACGGAAACAAGGGCGAAGGAATTAAATTGGAGATTATAATAAGATTCTCATGGGGTCATCCCAGGAAATCTTTCAAATAAATTGTGATTGAGTATCCTCTCTCATCCTAGTATCCTATGTCCTAGATCCTATCGCAGGCACGCAATAGTATAACAAGGATGCCACACTACTACGACATCGCACAATTCGCGAAGTCTGACCTGCATGGGCCACCACTCAAACGTGTCACGACCCGCACCCGGTTTAGGGGCACGAGAGCATGGGTACGTCCAGCCTACGCCGCAGCATCGGCGGTAGAACACTGTCTAGGTCAAGTACTATCTAAACAATCTCACGCTAGTATCCAACTTCATAAGGAGACGTGGATATCATAAAATAAATCTAGAAATACTCAATCACAACTACAGCACGATAGGAAATGAAAAAGTAAAAGAATACAACACAAATCTAATGACACAATAATCATACCTGCAATCATTAACTTCCAATCTCCAAGTGTGCCAGAAACCAGTCTACTAAGGTCACAGTCTGGAAAAATATTTTCCAGTCAGGAAGGAGCAAAGTACATCTCTAAATAGCAGTTCTATATTAATGATATAAACTATGTAGCAGTTCTAGATGGAAATATACCAGAAGCATGTATAGGTACGAGAAATAAAAGAAATGCTAAAAATACTGTAAGTAATTGCAGGAGAAGAAACAATATGTCCATGAGCAAGAAACCTATGACTAAGTGTGTGAGTACTAGCTTTAACATGTGATCGGCTTGGGAACTTGATCAGGCTGGTTACATATGATTAGCTATGATTCATGGAAGGTCAGGCTAACCGTTGGTTAGCTATGATGCATGGAGAGGTCAGGCTAATCACACGTAACAGCTATGAAGCATGGAGATGGTCAGGCCGCACCCAACGTGAGATGTGGGGTGAGCTATGATGTATGAAAAGTTGGGTATGATCACATATCTACACTAAAATACTCTCCACCCCCGACTGGTATAGTAGATCCAATCATGGTACGCTATGGCATGGAATTTCCTAGGAAGGTAGCAAATCTCCCCGGGAATTAGTGTCTGTACATGCACAAGATAACAAGGAAAACAAGTCTTGTACAAGCTACACCATGAATAAGGAATAACATCTCATGACGAGATCTGTGTATACCAATCCGTGTAACCAGCGTGTCAAGAGCATGGATATTTACACTAGATACAGTGAACATAGGAGATATCATAAATTAGAAACTAATCAGAGAATGTACTCGCCTTGGGTCATTAGCTGGTGAATACCGAGGTCCTGTTTCCAGAATATCGCCTGGAGGAACCAACAGTCCTAAAGACATATAATAAATAATACAGTATTTGCATCAGAAGCTATACTAAACTCACAAGCAAATACTAACTCAGGGGCTATGTCCGGCATGGGACTCAGTCAACTAGGGTCGTCTATTAGAGACATAGAAGTGTACACATATACATCAAATACATTTGGTGCGAAAATAGATAAGTGTATTTATATATACCTTAAGTAATATTAATACTGTATGTTTTAATTACAATAGCTACTAGGATAATACGTTATACAAGGTATATTCATAAAATAAGCCAAGTTAGAATTTTACTATATATACTAAATTCCAAAGTACAATGACTATGCTAATACATGAATTTAATTTATACTAGTATATATATATACTTTAAAATAAAGAATACTTGTATATATATAAACATAATAAATAATACTTGAATGTATATCTATATAAACATAGCTCATTGAAAAGGGATACAATACGTATTTATATTATACTATACCAATTTACATATAGAAATATATTTTAAGTATATACATAATATATATATACCTGTTCTACATAGTAAATACATGTATATATATATGAATATATGAGCACTAATACATTAGTTTGATTTATACTAATATCATAGGGTATATTTTATTAAGTACAATTATATGAAAATACCAAAATACATACATATATATATATATATATGAATACAAATAATAATAATACATACATACATATACTAGGATACATATTTACATATATAAATCATTTATCATACATACATTATATGTTAACATACATGTTAAATATTAATAAATAAATAATTATACATATACTAATTTAAATTACATTAGTATACTTTTATTAAATAGATGCCATAAATAAACCAATGTATATATACATATATATATACAAATTAATTAAATACATACACTTACTAATTCAAAATATACTATATACATATACCTACACATTGTTTAAATATATACCATCACATATATATTACATTAGATATATATGCATACATATATATACATATCATCCTTAATTATATACATTAATTAATTTATATACAATTACTTATACATAATTATATTAACACATTTATATATATATATATATATGCACAGGGAGAAAGAAGAAGGAAGAAGGAAGAGGAGAAGCTTACAGTGGGGTCGGGCTGGCCGGAGTACGGCCGGACTGGACCGATGGTGGTGGTGGCAGTGGATGTAGATGGAGGTGGTGGGGGTTGCACTGGTGGCCGGCTGGAGGAAGCTGCAGCGGGTCGGCCTCGACGAACTGGCCGGAACGGATGGATAGTAGAGAAAACAGCAGGCCAGCGGTCGGGCTGGAGGAGCGGGACCGGAGGTAGGCTGGCCCGCCGGAGACTGAAGGGGCCGCCGGGGTGCTGAACGTGGGCCGCCGAAGGAAGATGCTCGGGAGGGGGAAGCAGTGGCAGGTCGGTGGGAATGGGCAGAGGAGCAGCCGGCTGCGGGGATAGGGCTTGCCGGCGGAGGGATATCCACCGGAGTCGGGGATGGGAATAGCGGGGGTGGTGGTATTGATGGAGGAGGGGAGGAAGAGTGGGCTGGTGGTGGTGTGATTGGTGATAGAGGAGATCGTGAGGGAGATCGCCAGTGCCCGCCGTGCCAGAGTGCGGAGGGTCCGCCGAAGGACCGCCGGACTGAGTCGGGCAGCGACTGCACAGTAAGGGGGAATGAACAGTGTTCCCCCTATATGAATTTGAATTTAAAAAAAATAAAAGAAGAAGAAGAAGGAGAAGAAGAAGAAGAAAGGAAAGAGAAGGAGAAAGAAAAGAGAAGAAGAAAGGAGGAAGGATTTCTTCCTACGTTGGAGGCTTGAGGAATTTTGGAGGCTTGTGAGGTGGGGGAAAACCTAGGTTGTCTACGGATTAGGGTTGATGTAGACATGATATTATATAGGGGAGAGGGTGTATGGAGTCAAGGGTGAGGATGGACCCACTTTAAATGAGTGGTCCAGATTGGACATGAAGAAATGTTCATGTGGGGAAATAAGGGTGAGAGTTTAAATAAAAAATATTAGGTTCCCTCATTGTTCAAACAATTGGGTGAGGCCACAAAATACAAATTTGCAATTTAGCCCCCTTAAATTTGGGAAATTGCACAAACACATAAAATAACAAAAATTTGGCGGGCGATTCGGTATTTTGTAGGGTCAGGGGCGCTGTATGATCAGTATGGGCTCAATTTGCAGGGCACTGGAATTAAATTGGGATTTTCAGAATTGGTTTAAATAGTATCCCCAATTTAATTAAAATTAAATGCAAGTTGTGTTCTAAAATTAATTAGAAGTACATGGGGCCAAAATCAGGTCAGGTCATCAATACCAATAATGAAGAAGACTCATAACAGAATATTACCCTAATTTGGGTCGCACGAAAAATAGGTCAAGATGGCCTCCAATTTTCGATTGGAACGCACAACGATACAAAATAGGGATTTATTAAATAACGTCCGCGACGATTTTTTGTGCGGCCAGAAATAATGCACAGGGAGCAAAATTATGAGTTGCAAAAATAGCAAAATTAAAGGCGGGCACGTCTAGGGCAAGATGGTGAATGTTGTTGGAAGACAAAAGTCAGGGTAGCGCTCCAAATGTCGAAGCAAAGGAAATGCAAAATAATTAAATAAATTAAGGTAAATAATTACAATCGCTAATAAATAAATTTTAAATAAAACAATTAAATCCAGAATTCTATAATTCGGACAGGTTTTCATCTACTGGCTTCTAGGTCAAGTCTACCAGCACAAACACAAATGAACACTGCATATAATACTATATTTAATTACACATCACACCTAATTTTTAAATCAAATATACTATCATGAAATTAATTAATTGTAACTACCATAATATTAAATATTATAAAATGTCGAAAATGCCCCTGTTTTCGGAATGTGGTAGTGACATTCACCATTCAGCGCATGTTTGATACCATATTTCAGTTAGAATGACCTACCCATACTCAATTTCATCATTGTGCGCTCATTCTAGACCATATTTCGGTTAGAACCACTCATTCATACTCGTTTCCACCGTTCTACGAGCCTTTGGAAACTTATTTTGGTTAGAATCGCTATTGTATAGTCGTTTTCACTCATCTACGCCCATTTTATACCATATTTTGGTTAGAATCGCCCATCTATACTGGTTTCCACGATTCTACGTTCATTTTATGCCATATTTTAGTTAGAATCACCAATCGATGCTCGTTTTCACCATTATACTCCCATTCTAAACTATATTTCTGTTAGAATCATTTACTTATACTCGTTCTCACTAGTTTACGAGCAATTAATACCTCATTTCAGTTAGGATCGTATTTAAATAGTCGTTTTCACTAATCTAGGCCACTTTTATAACTTATTTCTGCTAGAGTTATGCATTTATACTCTGTTTCGCCCAATCTACGCCCATTCTAAACCATATTTCGATTGGGATCCCCCATATGTACTCATTTTTACCATATATGCCCCGGTTTATACCATATTTCACCCATCTAAACTCGTTTTTACCACCCTACGCCTGTTTGGTACCAGAATTCAGTTAGAATCACCCATTTACCCTCGTTTTCATCATTGTAGGCTCATTCTACACCATATTTCGGTCAGAACAACCCCTTTATACTCGTTTTCACCGGTCTATGACCGTTTTCTACCGTATTTCGGTAGGTAGGAATCATCCATCTACACTTGTTTTTATCATTGTACGTTCATTCTGCTCCTTGAATCACCGATCTATACTTATTTTCATCGATGTACGTTCTTTCTAAACCATATTTCGGTTAGAATTAGGTGTCTATACTCGATTTCATCATTGTATGCTCATTCTACACTATATTTCGATTAGAATCACAATTATATACTTGCATCAACT